>JAQZBX010038598.1:0-23356 GCA_029593785.1 Cabassous unicinctus | reverse complement strand
GCAGCGAATGGACACAGCAACACAAGCGGCAAGGGGGGGATAAATAAATAAAATAAATAAATCTTTAAAACAAACAAACAAACAAACAAAAAAAACCCAATAGGTCCATTTTCCTTGCTGGTTCTTTTGAATCTCAGTTGCCTCATTTGTAAAGTGGAGATATGGTAAGTCTGCTCTCACCAAGTGGTTGTGAAGCTCAAGTGAGATAATGGGTGTAAAAAGTTTTTCATGCATTCTTAAGTCTGATTTCAGACACTTATTATTTAAATATTTATAGAGAGCGGTATTATATAGTTTATAGTTTTATATTCATGAAATTAAGATTCTTAGCAAAAATAATCAATTATCTCCCTGTAAGTATTACTGTGTTATATCATCCTTCAAATATAATGTATCAATGATGGGCTTTGCAAATCACTTATAATATTTCCAATTAATATTAAATAATAATTAAATCAAGCTAAGCCAAGTGTTCTACGAAATACCCAAATTCTAAAACAGAGTTTAAATTCAGAAATTATAAGACCCTCAAGATGATTTGTCAACATTTATGTTGCTTTGTGTTTTATTTTCCCATTCTGTCCTATAGATAAACTTTGCAGGTTCATAAAATTATAGCATTTTATAGCTGGAAGTGGCTTTGTTTTACTGATGAGGAAATCTGAAAACTAGAAACCTTTAATGAACCAGGAGGTCTGGTGGCTATTTTGTCTGTTTATATATTTGTTCTTTCTAGTCTTACTGTGTCCATAGGCCTTACGAAGTTGCTTAAAGGGGCAACTCTGGCTATGGAGACTGCAGAAAATCCTCAAGTCAGACATTCTCTACTTACTTCACATTTCAACATGGTGCCTTGAGACCAATAGAATCATGAACCATGCAGTTGTTAAAGATTTTGGATGGATCTATATCCAACTGAGAAAAACCATGAAGAGCTACCAAACCAGCACATGATTTCAAAAATGGGTAGAAGAGACAGAAAAGGGGGCTATATAAATAAAAGATGATTAGAAAGGCACCTTGAGATTCAAGAAAATAAAAGTTACATTAAAAAAAAAATTTAGTCTGCAGAATGGTGGCAGGACACATGAGTGAAGACTCTTATTTAGTATTGACTAAATTACTGAATCAACTAAGAACTGATGGCAAGGAGCTTTTGCCCACAGCAGGTAAAGAGACACATTGTCATTACTGAGCACTCCAATGAGAAAAGGCCCAAATTAGTGCTTATCTTAAACAAAGAAAATGAATCCCTTTATTTTCATATGGTTTAGGCCGCATAGGAAACCTAGGAAACTAACAACCAAGAACTTAAAACAAGGGTTTCAGACAGAATTTGTACGCACTTTCCTGCTTCAAGATTCTACCCATGCTTTGTAGCTTCTTCTGCCACAAAAATTGCAGACATTTCAACAAATTGTTCCTTGGTACATACCCGGATGTAAGGCAGAGCTTTAGGTGATATAAGTGTTACAAAGATGAATAAGACAAGGATTCTCCTCTTAAAAAAACTACTGGTTTAACCAGGAGCACAAAGATTTATAATACAAAGTAGAAACTGATAGGTACCCTGGAAAAAAAGGAAAATGAGATCACTTTTGCCTGGAGGACAGCTAGAACAACTTCATGGAGAAGGGAGCAATTGAGCAGGGTCAGATGGATTGTTAGGACTTAAATATACTGAGATAGGGAGAAGGGTGCTGACCAGTGGGAGGGAAAATAAGAAAGGGCAGGGAATGGACAGAAAACCTCAAATGGATCTATAGTAAGAGATGGATAAGTGCGAGCATGGAAAAACAGACCAGAAAAATGCATTGGAGGTTAGAAGTTACAGTACTTTGCCCAATCAAAGAATTCGAATTCTAGAGGCTTTTAGAAGACTCTAAAGCTTTGTGAACTGGAAATTGGCACCATTAAAAGAATACTGTTAATCTGGCAGCTGTGTACCAGTTGAATTTGAAATAAAGTCAAGAGAAGGAAGCAGGGAGATCAGCCAAGAGAGCACAAGGATGGACAGGATGGGCTGAGGGTGAGAGCTGCTCTGAAGTCAGAACGGATGGAACAGCATGTGGGAGGAGAGCAGGAGTGAGGACAGACAGACTGTAAAAATATGTCCAACTTGTGCATTTGGAGAGTGAAGGTAGGGACGGCAAGTAGTAGGAGTTTGCATCTCCTCTTTATACTGAATGAAGAGAGGAGGGAAAGTCGACCGCTAGGCCTGCTAAATCAGGCGCATATTGCTGAGGTGAGCAGCTACCAGTTCTTCACCTCCTGGCTCGCACCTTGAGTTATAGATGGCTCCAGTTACAGGAAAATCAGGAAGAAGGTAGCACGACCCAGATGCCCTGGTGTTCTCGAAGGCGCTGACCCCTTTGGCCTTTATGTTTCCTTCACAGTTTGGGGCCTGGAGCTTTCACTGGGCCACACCAGCTCCCTCTGCACCTGTCTTCCCTGGACCCTCAGGACTTGTCACTGCTCTGCTTCCTAGCTCTGCTTTCCTCTGGAATAAAAAACAAGCTGCCTTTTATTTCATTACCTCAGGCTCAGACTCCCTGGGCCTTCAGATGTGACACTTAACGAATGCAGTGAACTCAGCTGTAATAATGTAGGGAAGGAAGTGGGAGAAAGCCTTCCAGGTCCATTCTTCTAGGGAGTGCAGACATTCCCAGTAGCCTTCTGGAGACAGTGTCCCTACTTTGTATTCACATGGAGAGAAGTGAATATTGGCTATTCAGTTGATTTGAGGGGGAAGTCAGCGTCACCTCAGAAGGCATTTTGGTCAGGCAGGTCCTTGAAAAGCCCTCTGTTTGTAGCCACTTACTTGAGCATATAAAAGGCCAGCCTGGACTTCAGACCTAGTTCCTCTCATGCCTCTCCAGCATTTCCAATACTCAAGAGTGATAAAGTACAACCATCCTTTTTCTGATGTGGCATTTGATTAAGACACAATTCATGAAAAGAACCCCATATAAACATGCAGACATTTGAACACAAAGCGCTTCCCATATTTATGGATGTGTTCTATGCGCCTTATGAGCAGAAGATGCCCTTCAGGGTGCTGATTCAGCTGTTTCCTCTGCAGCCAATTTCCCGGTGAAGGTTCAATAACTCCCTGACGATAAAAAGAACTCAGCATAAATACAGTTTAGATTCAAAATAATCCCCTCAATTCAAGAGGAGGGGACAAGGGAGGAGACAGAATAGGTAATGTCTATAATACACAAATTCCCTTTACACTGTCACGAGGTCATCCTTTTAGAAAACCTCAAAATTAAGCAGAGCTGAACTGAAAGCTGTTGTTGGGATTTTCAAAGCTAGCATTTCAGATGGCTCCCAGTGCTGAGACTGTGGAGAGAAATGTGCTTCTTCGCTTGCTCTTGCTGCCTCTCCAGTACTGCGGAACCCTGTGCAGGCGAGGTGCTGGGTAGGAGCCCCTGTCCTGAGGGAGAGGAGACTGGGGGCAGAAGCCCGAGCTCTCCAGCTTTCTGCCATCCGGCAGTCCTCCATGCTGTCCCGCTCGACCTCTCCTCCTCGGCATTCGCCGTGTTACCTGGTTTGGGTGACTGCCGTGGTATTATCCCTCTCTCCACAGAGCACTCTTCTTCTGCAGAAGGCTGCTGCAAGGATTGGGCTTTCCCAGGGGTTTGGAAGTAGAGTGGACAGAGCGGTAGCTAGCACATGTGGTGACTTAGGAAAAGGCGCTCCTTCTGGAGGGATAGTTAGTAAAAGGCATCTCATGCCCTTGGCCAGGCAAGTGGGGCACTGTCCCCACTCCTGCCTCCTTGCACATGGGTCCTTGTGCCTGGCATAAGATGCATTTACCTGCAGAACTGTAAGGGAGGTCCTGCGAGCTGAAGCTTATTACATACATTTGACTATTTCACAGATCAAACTTGTCTCCTAAAACCTAATTACTTTAAAAAAAAAAAAAAGCCTACTAAATCACATAGACCATTGACCAGCCTGTCCCCGGCCATGCATCCCACAAAGAATGCCACAAGATCCTATTTTTGATGTAGTCATTCTTTTTTGGTATGTAAAGGCCATAGGGAGTAACAATACTTGGTACTTTATTTTATTTACTTTACCATGATATTAATTTGTGGCCTAGGCATTAACATTGAAAACGTGACATATGCAAGAGGTAGTTCAAACCCAAACACCCAACATGAGTTACTGACATTTAATTACTGAGGCAGATATAGCGCTGTAAACGAGTTCACCTCTCATTGCAGCTGTAACCCATGCAGTTCGGAATGGAAGGGAGGATGATAGAAAGTGGCAATATAACATGAAAACGTCCATGAGTTGATTTTAATTGGTAAACTGGCAGTATACAGTGATAACTGTTTGGTCTGTCCACTGTATTGGAATCTAAGGCAAGTGCATAAAATTACAGGAGCATATAATTGGTGCCCTAAACTCTTTTTCTTATGTTATCACAGCTGGCATCTTCAGGTTATTAAAGCCTTTAAACTAGTCATTTTCAAAGAGATCTAATTGTCAATATGGTTTTTCTACATTGGCCTGTTAGCACAGAGCAGAAGAGGTATAAACAGGCACTAAAATCTACACAAATTTTCTGTGCACACCTTTCTTATTTCAAGTTAATGGAAGATCAGTAAATGTTAATGAGGATAAAAACCATTTATTTGGATCCTGGTTTCTTCATTCAATGCACAGGGAAACCAATGCATAAGAGGTAAATTATTATTATAAGCAGATTCAGACTTAAAAATAGTATCAGGAAGTTCTGTGATCTTTTTGTGTACAGGTGACCCTACAAAAAGGATAGTTGCTGGAGGTATAAATGATGTATTAGAATCAACAAAATAAGCTCAGGTTCTGACTTTTTTTGGATGAGCACTACATGTTGCTTTCTCTACTTATTCTGGCTTGGCAGTCCAGGGACAACTCCAGAAGCTTTTTACACTTGAACCACCATTCGTCCACCAGCCACCCCCACCCCCCCACTTTGGCACCCTTGTGGTCTCAGGAACACTTCATCACTGAAAGCATACTGAAGTCCATGCCTTTCATGTCCACACATGTTTTACTCCGAGAACATGAGTCCATGGAAGGCTGGGATAAGGGACAAATCCAAGGGACAAACTCCATGCTGTACTTGGAGTCATCCAGACACTGAGCCCTGAGGCCTCAACTTCCATTAGGAAAAGTTCTCAACCCAGAAGGGCTCTCGGCATTTCATGTAAATAGATCCCATCTCTCTGGTCTCCCAGACATGTCTGAATCACAGGGTGGTGTGGGTTGGGCTTAAACTAGGGCCTGTCATATCTATGTATGTATTTGACCTCCACATTTTTTTTTTTTAAGATTTATTTTATTTATTTCTCTCTCC
This sequence comes from Cabassous unicinctus, assembly GCA_029593785.1. Classification (NCBI taxonomy): domain Eukaryota; kingdom Metazoa; phylum Chordata; class Mammalia; order Cingulata; family Chlamyphoridae; genus Cabassous; species Cabassous unicinctus. Next base: position 17,997 of record JAQZBX010038598.1, on the reverse strand, counting down.
CCACACCCTCATTGTTTGCACTTGCTGTGTCTGGTCATCTTCTTTGTTTCTTTAGGAGGCACCGGGAACCGAACCCAGGACCTCTGATGTGGGAGGGAGGCGCCTAATTGCTTAAGCCACCTCTGTTCCCTGCTTTATTGTGTCTTTCATTATGTTTTTCCTGTGTCTCTTGTTACGTCATCTTGTCACATCAGCTTGCTGCACCTGCTCGTCACGCCAGCTTGCCATCCTGCTCATCCTCTTTAGGAGGCACTGGGAACCTCTGCTCCTTGCTTTGTTGTGTTTCTTATTATGTTTTTCTTCTTGTGTCTCTTGTTGCGTCATCTTGTGTGTCAGCTTGCCACACCTGCCCATTGTGCCAGCTCGCTGTCTTCTTTAGGAGGCACCAGGAACCAAACCATGGACCTCCCATGTGGTAGGCAGGAGCCCGATCGCTTGAGTCACATCCGCTTCCCATCTCCAGATGTTTTTTTAGTGCTAGATGATGATTTTCTTCCCCAGTTCTGGCTTAATTTCTGAATTATTGATGACTAGCCTGGTCCCAGCTGGATATAATGTAATCCACTGGGCCTCATCCATCCATTTAATTCATGAAATCTCATAGGTAGCTTGGATTCCAGATTTTGAATTACTACACATATTTTTTACTATTGCTGTTAAAAAGTACTGCAGATAGCAAAGTTTATAAACACTTGAACACAGGCATGAATTGTCCATGTTTTGTCCATTGTTGGTCAAAACAAAGTATTTATTTCCTGTTATTTAGCTACAATGTTAGGAAATGCCATTGTACATACCCTCACTTGGAATTTTAGTAAATGCTGTCTATGTGCAAGATTATTTTAAGCACCCTACATTTTAATGTTATTGCTGCACTTATAATAGGCATCAGCTACCAATTATGATAATGTTTTATTTACTTTATATATCAAGGAAAAAAGCCATTAGGTTATAATTATCTACTATATCTCGATTACATTGTAATAGGATACTAGTTAATATCTTTCAGGCTAAAGTCTGGAATAAATCAGGTAAACTAATAATCTTGATAATTTTAAGATAAAATAACCCTTTGTTCTCAAATTTAAATACTTCATATTTGTAGTGTTTGTGAGCTAACAATAGAAAAGCATGGCCAATTCCAGCATAACTGGGCTTTCTTTACTCTAAGCAAAGCATTATGCCTGAATGCAGGGCAATAACCTTCAGTGAGCAGACAGCTATGGATTTTGGTCTCTGGACATGTCTCATCAAATAGCTCTCACAAATGTATTTAGTCTATTGTGCTTTCTCTTTGTTATCTTTCTCTCTGCCTACCTCTTCCTTCTTTTAGCAATGAAGATAATTATAATAGTAAAAATAGAATTATATAGACATATTAGCATTTTAGTGGGAACTAGGTATTTCCATAAATATGATTTCTAGGTAATTTTATAGGTGACATTTTTAAAGTGAAAAAGCTTTAAGTAATAATGTTGATGGAAATATTTATAAAATAATTATATATTACTATGGTTTTAACAGTTTCTTGATGACTAATTGTTTTGAACACTGATACTCTTTGGATTTATTTAGTCATTCAGCCATTCATTAAGTATTAATTCATTAAGTATGTATTTATTGAGTGTTAATTTGTTCCAAGCACTGTAAAAGGTACTAGAGATAGAGAGGTGAACAAAACATACAAAAAGTCCCACCCTGATGATGCTCACATTCTCGTCGGTATGTAGGATGTTTGCCTCTACAACAAATGGGCCCTGACCTCTGTATTTTAGGTTGCTCTGCCCCTTTCCTTTGCTGTCAGCGGTCACGTTTTGCTGATAACATGTTCCTCCTTCTGATCTGGGCTATCATTGCAGGTCTTTTCCCTAAGCATCTCTCCAAGTCAATAATAACCATAACCCTAGATGGAACCCAAGCAGCTCATCCTATTCCCTCTTTAGAAGTTTTGTTCCTTGCCTTTCTGAGAAATTCTTCCACCCCTACTCCCAGAGTTTGGGGGCCTTCCTTTACTTCTTTTCTTTGCTAATGTGATTCAATTCTAATACCTAGTTCAATTACCAGGCCCAAAGATCTCTGTACCATTTTTCTTGGAAAGATAATGCATCTACATGCAAATCAGACTCTTGGAAAATCAGCCATCACCAAGTGTTATTACATACTAATATTACCATACAAAATAGTATCTTTCTTTTGGTTGTGGTAGCTTACCTGATAATTCTCTGAACCTTCATGAAAACTTAAAAAGATAGACACCAAACCTTTTAAAGGGGAGAAAATCCGGTTTCACTAAACTCTCATGTTTAGATCTTTGCTGAAAACTTCTGGTTAGGATACAGGGATAGGAACAAGAATTCCGAGCTTCCTTCAAGGAAATGGTGGTGACTGAGTGAAAAGAATATCTATGGCATTCACAGACTTTTCTGATGGAGCTGGAAAGGGGTCAGATTAGCAGGTGTAAAGCATGGTGGCTAAGAACTGCAGGTCTGGGCCAGATTGCCGGGCTATGCCCCTTACAATTTGGCCCTGGCTACTTAACATGCCCATGCTTTCGTTTCCTTCTTTGTGAAATAATACATGCTTCACATGACTGTGAGGATGAAATGAATTAATACAGGTAGAGTGCCTTGTATTATGCTTACTACATGTCTGGCACATAGTAACTACTTGGTAAATCTCTTCACTTATTTTTCAGATAAAGACACAGGCCTCAGAATTTTAAGGGAGCAAGAGGTTATATGTAAAACCATCGTTAAAACCAGGTGTCCTGATTCTCACCATATTATACAGATTCTTTTCTGACATCCTGATTACCTAACAAATAGGAAGAAATGAATACTGAATCATTTAAACACTCATGAAGGAGCTACAAACTTGTACACAAATCCCTCTTCTCCTCTAAAATTGAAAGATCCAAACACACCTTTTCCCAGCTTTGTTTCCCCATTCCTAGTGGGCAGGATGTAGAGGCAAGAGACAAGGGTCACAAGGCCAAGTGAAGTTTAATTTTATGCACAGTAGGGCAACTACTTCGTTCCTTACCTTAAACTTGTCAACTTCAGCTTTTGAACATGTTGCATGGTATGAGAGCACCTGATTAGGAAGAAAAGAAAAAACTTCAATAAGACATGACTGTATTTTCTGAAATTCTCCTGGCTTTAAAAATAAGCTTTGTCATCTCCCTTTTCCCTTCACCGTGAGAAAGGCACGACTCTGAGAGGATCTGCTTCCTCAGCCTGCCCAGATTTCTTGTTACTTAGGAACACTTGCTTGTTTAAGCCAGTATTAGTATGTTATAAGGCATATATACGTGTGTATGCATGCACATGTGCAAATACATATACATAATATATGTCTACATATTATAGGCTGCCAAACCTATTCTTTTAATGTATACAAATCTCAAACAAATGAGCCTGGGAAATGCTAACTCATTCTTCACCTACCAACCTTAGAGAATTACAGTGCTCTGAGAAGTAAAATGTTTTATTTTGTTAAACTCAGCATTTCCCAAATCCAAACTCTCTTTTAGGTAATGTATTAATCTAGTAACATTCCACCCTAATAACCTATTGACCTAGAACTTAGAGAATTGTTGACCTGGGGCATGTACCTGTACCATTTGCATGATAGAAACAGAGCCGTAATGAAAGCAGTGCCTCATGGTGGTGAGAACATGGGCTCTGAGCCAGACTGCTGGGGCTCTGCAGCTTCCTAGCTGTGGGTGTTCAGATAAACTTCTTAATCTCTTTAGGCCTCAGTTGTAAAATGGTATAATAATAATACTATCCAGGCATCTCCTTCTTAACATTAGTAATCCATTCTTGAAAATCAGAAGTTCTACCTCAGAACAAAAACCAGGAGCCTTTTTTTTTTTTTTTTTCAGGAGGTACAGGGGATTGAACCCGGGACCTCATACATGCAAAGCAGGTGCTCAACCACTGTGCTATACCCATTCGGCTCCATTATTTTTAATTGGAAAAAATTACAAAGCATTAAAAGACCTCCAACTGTAATGACATAAAAGAAATTAGATTTGGTGCCTCGCCATTTTTGTCTAGTCTTAAGTTCCCCCTTTGAGTGAACACCCCAGCTAGCCCTGCCCTGGGCATTACTGCAACCAGCAATGCATGCACCTCCACTTGGTTTGGATGCTAAGAGGAGCCCTTGGCTTCTCTGAACTGCCCATTGCCTCTTTGTGCTGCATAATTTACTAGCAAGCCCTGTATCTCCATATGACTTAGATGATAAGAAGCTGCGCTTAGCTTCTCCAAATGGCCCTTGCCACTTCTGCTTTTGGAGCTATATAGTTTGAAACTTCCAGTCCCCAGTATCCATGGGAAAGCATCACCCCTCCCCTCTGGGTCACAAGAAAGGCAAGAGGGGGGGACCTACCGGTGTTCTTGCCTCTTCCTCCGGACCTTCCTCCACAGAGCCTAGATTAGATAAGCTCCAGGCCCCTCCCCAGACACCTTCTGCCCTCTCCCCTCCAAGGCCTTTGCCCTAACAAAGCTGTCCTCTCATGCATTCTCAGCTGGCTGCCTATCTGGGTTTGTGCCTCATCACCCAAAGAACTTCCATATAACATGGAAAACACCAACAACTTCCTAAAACTCAACTAAAATTCAGTAAAATTTGTATGTATATATAAAACAAAATATGATGTTAGGTTATAAATTGCTTTAAATGTTACTTTCTGATCATAATAGAGTTCTTTAAAAAAAATTGCTTTGTATTCAGCAACATCTCTTCCATTGTAGACACCTTTCTCACTCACTTTACTTCTTTCTCCACATTTTTTCCAACACTTTTCACCTTTGGGAGGAGACTTATACAATACTAAACAAAAACATGAGCTAAATATCAAAGGCATACTGGGACATCTTCAGGTCAAGGGCTTGACAGCAGAAAACGCCTTTCTCAGTGCAGGCAACATTTGGCAACATTTGAGAGCCACATCCTGCTTGCTAATTCTTTATGCTTTCCAAAATGCCCACACATGATTCTGACATTATTTAAACCAATTGTATTTGGAGTGTAAATGAAAACTTTGCCCAAACATCAGTTTGTTAAAAAGTTGTACAGAGTTTTGGGACATAAATACAAAAATTTCTGGAGGATTGTAAGAAGATGGTGACAGACAAACAGGCAGAGCTGAGTGCTCTCACATAAACAACCGAGAAAGAGCCAAAAGCTGTCTGAGGGACCTGCTTTGGGGGTCAGCAGACCAGAACTCCCAGGAGAGTGAGGGACAGAGAGACAAAGAAGCCAAAATGACAAACATGAGTTACAAAGCCCCGGTGGTGGCCGGGAAGGGCTCCCCTCCTCCACCCCCAAGATATTAAGCTGGGATAAAACCCCTGGCTCACTGCAGCCTACTGAGAGGGAAACAGACATCTTCTTCCCTGTCAGCTGTTTCAAGGGAAAAGAGAAGGGAGGTCAGGGTGCTTTTCTTCAGTGAATTCAGCCAGCAGAGCCCACTTTGAATCTCCAGTCTTGAGATTCAACACAGGAACCCAGGAAAGCTGAGACTGAACTATCTCCATGGAAAATGTGTTGACTAGCGCCATCTGCTGGCTGGTCTGGAAATTGCATGGACAAAAACTGTTCACATTCTCTGTATCCAACCCTGGGGGGAAATCTGCATCCCACTAGTAAGTCCCTGACCCGATTTTGAAAACTTAAGCTGGGCAATTTTAAAGACTGAGAATAAGTTGAACCAAATATCAAAGAAGAGCTGTGGAAAAAAAAATAGGCAAGAGAGAGAAATTAGCCATCAGAGTATTCACCAACATATTAAGATGCCTAGACATCAGCAAAAACATTACAAGCCATACTAGGAAATTGGAAGAGATGGCCCAGCCAAAAGAACAAACCAAATATCCCAAAGAGATACAGGATTTAATACAATTAATCAGTGGTAATCACACAACTCTCCTAAATCACTTCAAAGAATTTAAAGAAAATATGACTAAAGAAATAAAGGATATTAAGAAGACACTGGATGCCTTAAACTTATGAGTAAGGAAAATAACACCCAAATCCTCACTGCAAATGTGAGATGAATTTTTGAGCGGGTAAAGTTTGCCCCTAAGGTGACCCACCTACTTTGCGGATGCCTGGGAGTCGCGATCTGCCTGGCCCTCTTAAAAAAAAAAAAAAAAAGTAGACACTGGGAGAGCATAAAGAACAATTTGAAAGCCTGCAAATAAAAGTGACAAAACTTATTGGAATGAAAGACATGATGGATGAGATTAAAAATACATTAGTGCCAGGGAGGAGCACACTTCTTGTCTTAACCCCTGTTCTAGTCCCAGAGCCAGTAATGGTGAACCCACTGGGACTAACTGGGAGAGAGGATGAGAACTTGTTCTGTAAGGAACTGTCTGAGGTACACAGATGGCTACAGCATTTGTTTAGTTTTCCATATCCAATAATCTTAGCCAGAACAACTTTGGATATTTAGAATAATTAACTAATTAAGATGGTTTTCCAATTCAGAAGCAGCTTGTTTCCAAATGACAAGTGAAGACTCCAGCCTTCAGAGGTGCTATCAGTAAGCAGCTTGTTCACTAAAAAGTCCAGCACCTTGCATGGAGCCCAAGCAGTGATTTGAGGGAAACTCTGGAGTCATATTTCTGCTGTTAAAGGAACTCAAATCTTGGAGGGCATCTCAAGGCAATTCCAGTCTAGCTGTTCAAATTCAGCTTTTCTACTGTCTCCAAATAAAGTTTTTTCAATCTTCAAAAAAAAAAGTACATTAGAGGCATATAAGAGCAGATGTGAATTGCTTGAAGACAGAACATCTGAACTGGAAAAGACAGGAGAACAGAAAGACAAGAGAATGGAAAAATGGAACAGAGTCTCAGGGAATTGAAAGACAATGCTAAATGCACAAACATTTGTGTTACTGGCATATCAGAAGAAAAGAATGGAAAAGGGGCAGAAAGAATATTTGAGCAAATAATGATCAAAAACTTCCCAACCCTTACGAAGGACATAAATATCAATATCCAAGAAGGACAACACACCCCAAACAGAATAAATCCGAACAGACCTCTGCTGAGACACCTACTATTCAGAATGACAAATATCAGGGATAAAAAGAGGATTCTGAAAGCAGCAAGAGGAAAGCAAAACATCACATACAAGAGAAACTCGATAAGATTAAGTGCTGCCCTCTTATCAGAAACCATGGAAGAGAGAAGAAAGTGGTATGATGTATTTAAGTACTGAAACAGAAAAACTGCCAACCAAGAATTCTGTATCCAGCAATGCTGTCCTTCCAAAATGAGGGTGAGTTCAAAGTCTGCACAGACAAACAAAAACTGATAGAATATGTTACCAAAAGACCAGATTTGCAAGAGATACTAAAGGGAGTGCTTCAGCCTGAAAGGAAAAAACAAGGGTGAGAGATTTGAAGAAGAGTTTAGAAATGAAGATTATTAGGAAGGGTAAACTAAAGGATAAGAAGACAGACAATAGAATGATATGACAACAGAGAGCCAAAGGACAAAATGGATGAAGTAAGTAATGCCTTTACAGTAATAACACTGAATGTTAACAGATTGAACTCCCAATCAAAAGACATAAATGGATAGAATGGATAAAAAAATATGAGCCGTCTTTATGTTGTCTACAAGAGACCCACCTCAGATGTAAAGACATAACCAGGTTAAAAGTGAAAGGTTGGAAAAAGGTATTCCATGCAACTAGTAACCAGAAAAGAGCTGGAGTAGACTAGATAAATGTAAAATAACATTATAGTATACGAACAATAATTACTCAGTGCAACTGGCAAATTGTTCCTGGGCTCAGTATTCTGTAATTTTTTCTCATACAAAATAAATAGTTGCTTTTAATTGAGGAGGGCTGGAGAAGAGATATATTTTTGGATACTTCATTTTTCTTTAACCCTTTCTTATTCATACTCTTTAAATAAAATAATCTTTCTGGACCAATAATGATTTAGCATGGCTACTGTTGAACAAAATTTTGAGTTTTTCTGCCTCATAAAATTATGAGTTGGCAAATTGTTATCTGCTCTAATTCATTTCAATAAAATGTGAAGTATTCTCAAATAGGAATTTGATTATCTACAAAGAATTATTGCCTAAATGGAAATTAAATAACTAAACCAATAATTTATTTCATTCTTAGAGATTATGTCCAATAGTTAGTGCTGTAATATAAAAATTAGAATTATGTTATAATTAATTTCTATTATATTTGAATTATTATTTACATTTATAAATGTTTGTTGCTATGCAATCTATTTTTTATAATTGATTATATTAAATCTAACTTGGCCTTGCACTCTTGTTTAAAATTTGTAATTTCTTTCAATCTATTTTTCTATTTATTTTACAATTTTACAATAAAGGACTTTTTAGCAGTTAAAAAAAAGCCATTGATAATACACTTTGGATAGATCATATGGTATGTGAATATATCTCAATAAAACTGCATAATAAACAAATAAATAATTGTGCAAGAATAGCCAGAAATAGCAGCTATGTACAGCAGGGGGACAGAGAGATTGAGAAGTGAGGAATCATCTTATTTTTTGTTTGTCTGTGTTTTTGTTTATTATTATTATTATTGAAATAATGAAAATGCTTTAATAATGATTGAATGATGAACATACAACTATGTGATTATATCAAATACCATGGATTGTACACTTTGGATAAATTGTATGCTTTATTTCATATGTTTCAATAAAATTGATTTGTTTAAAAAAAATTTCCAACAAGAATAATGGTGCAAAAAGGTTGTATTGAGAGGTAAGTATGTTCTATAAAATTGGGTTATTAAAAACCAAGAGATTTTCTACTGGGAAAACGTTAACCATAGAGATAGTCTGCAGGATAGGCCTGACTTCACCGAGTTTTTAGGCAGATTAAATATGATAATACATGTCAAGTACCTAGAACACATATAATAAATTTATATTTATTGTATTAATATTAGAATAAAACCCTACATATAAATATTTGGCAGTATATTATGCCATCACATTATTGTTTTGATTGCCTTATAATTATTAATAGACTTTTCAGTGCAAAAAGAATTGGAAGAATTTTGTTCTTTTGGTTCCATTTTTCAGTGGTAAATCTTAATTCGACTATCATTGTGTTGGACTTTCTTTCTGTTTACAAGTTTCTTTTTGCAGATTCAATCTTCAAAATTTATCTTTATTTACCTTAAAAAAAAGAATCCCACAAAATTTCAAGCTGTAAGTCAAAACCTCTGCCACCAGGTGATTTTAGCAAGGCCCAAATAGTGAGGTATACTATCCTCACCCCCATTTCCCTTTTAAAACCAAGTTTCTGGGGGATGGATGTAGCTCAAATGGTTGGGTGTCTGTCTCCCATACGGAGGGACCTGGGTTCGATCCCTGGGACTTCCCGGTAAAAAAAAAAAAAAATTTAAATTAAATTAAATTAAAAACAAACAAACAAAAACCAAGTTTCTCCAATAGCTTTCTTATTTAAAAAAAAAGGGGGGGGGGGGCTAATAACTCCACCAAAGTGGAACTATTTGAGTCAGTGAAGCAGACAATTATTACAGATTAAGACTTTTGCCCATTTTAAAATTATTTTCTTTTTTAATTTGTTTTTTCTTATTGAGTTGTAGGAGTTCTTTATATAATTTGGATGCAAGTCCTCTGTCAGATGTATGTTTTGTAAATATTATCTCCCACTCTGTCGTTTGTTTATTCATTTCCTTTAGCAAACAGAACTTTTATATTTGATGGTTACTGCTTTATCTGTCCTGTCTGAGAAATTTTGCCTACCCTTAAATTGTGAATATGTCTTATGTTATCTTTTGGAAATGTATAGTTTTATCTTTTATATTTATATGTATAATTTGAGATTAAGACTTTAAAGAAGTAAATGCTTTGGTTACTTTCTCATGATTCTTAAATTTTCCTGGATCATAACTTGGAACCAAAGCCCTTTTGGAGTTCACCCTGAGGTTTTAAGCCTCTCTGGTGACTCTTCTATTAAGTCCATAGGAATTTATTTATTCTATCTAATTTGACAAACTTAATGATAAGGAAGTTTTTCTTTTGCCTTTTGAATCTTCTCGTTCTGAGAATTCCCTTTTCCTTTTGTAGAACTCTGAGAACTGGCTTACGAGGGGCAGGGGAAGGGCCTGGGTAAAGAATCTTTCAACTGCCTTCTCCTGAATCAGTACAGTCCCAGAGGATGAGCAGGAAGGAATGGGTGGTTTCCCTTCCCGGCAACTCCCATCGGCTAATAAGGATACATTGTTCCTACAGGATTAGGCCCTTTGTAAATCACTGTCTGGGAGGAAGGGGGCATTATTCCCTCCAAGATTTCCTAGAAAGGCCAACAGGCCAGAGGCACAGGATCCTCACGTCAAGGGAATCCTTCATTCTTGCTAAAGAACACTCTAATTGAACCTGTTTTCTCCTTCCAAGCAGTTTGGTCTTAAATGATTTCCTGGGATGCCTTCCGGAAGGTAGTGATGCCTACTTCTCGAGGTTACCCTCACTGTTTGCTTTACACATGCAGGACACAGCAATGACAACCCAGCAGCACCCCAATTCAGAGTACCCCTTTCACGAATGCTATGGACTTAGCCAGCACGCAATTCTGACTGGATGTAAATACACAACAGTGTCCTTACCTAGCTCCTAGCTTCTTATTGTTGAAAAGCCTGTGAGGAAATGTGATCCCCTCACTATTTTAAACAAGTATGTACAATTGCTGTCAAGCTCTCACAGGACTTGTCTTCCACATTTATGATCACTGATTTATATCCCATTCATTTCTCACCCACTTCAGTTTGGTTTCTGCCCCCACTACTTCACTGACACAGCTGGTGTCACTGTTTCCAATCTCTTGCTGCCATATCCATTGGTCTCCCTTTTGCAGCTGTAGTGAAGTCTGGTGATCACTCCCTCCTTTTTATATATATACATATATATATATATATATTTTTAAAGCTTTATTTATTTATTTACTTTTATGCATTTTTACAGCCCCCCCCCGCCTTCTTTTGCTGTTTTTGTGTTCATTCGCTGGGCAATTCTGTGTCTGTTTCCTGCCCTCTCTTCTCATCCTTCTCCTCCTGTCTTCACCGGGATTCGATCCTGGGACCTATCGATGTGGGAGAGAGGCGTCCTACTGCCTGCACCACCTTAGTGCCTGGTTTTTCAGTGCATCTCATCTTGGCTCTCCCCTGTGTCACTCTCCTGTTACGTCATCATCTTGCTGCATGGCTCCGTGGGGCCTGATGGCACACCCACGCATGGGGCCTGGTGGTGCACCAGCTCGTGGGGCCTGGCGGTGCACCAGCTCGCGGGGCCTGGTGGCGTACCCGCCCATGGGGCCTGGCAGCCTGCGTTCCTTCTATATTTTTTCTTTATTTTTACCAGGAGGTCCTGGGAATCGAACCCAGGTCCCTCCATATGGGAGACAGACACCCAACCATTTGAGCCACATCCGCCCCCTACTCCCTCCTTTTTGAAACATCTTCTCTCTGGGCCTTCATGACACCACAGTTTTTAGAATTTTTTCACCCTGTTGCTCTGGCTGTTCTCAGTTTTCTTTGCTGGCCTCTCCTCCTCGAACTTAATGCTAAATGGGGAAGTTTGCTAGGGCTCAGTGTCTCCTTCAGTGATGCTATACACTTTCATGATTTTATACACCATCTCTGTGCTGCCAACTTCCAAACTGATATTCCCCCATGTGGTAGGCAGGGTAAAGACCCCCCAAAGATGTCTACACCTAAGCCCTGGAAACTGTGAATATGTTATGTTACATGGCAAAGGGGAACTAAGGTTGCTAATCAACTGACCTTGAGAAGGGGAGATTGCCCTGTATTATCTGGGTGGGTTTAATGTGATCACAGCATTCTATAAGTGTACGTGAAAAGGACTCAACTGCCAATGCTGGCTTTGAAGGTGGAGGAAGGAGCCACAAGCCAAGGAATGCAGGTGGTATCTAGAGGCTGGAAAAGGCAAGGAAATGGATTATCCCTAGAGCCTCCAGAAGGAATGTAGCCCTGCTGATACCTTGAATTTAGCCCCTTAACATCCATTTTGGACTTCTAACCTCCAGAATTGTAAAATAGTGAATTTGTGTTATTTTAGGCCACTGCCTTTGGTAATTTGCTTTGGCAGTAATAGAGAGACTAATACACCTCACAAATCTGTTTCTCTCTGTCTTCCCCAGCCCCATAAATGGCACCCCATCCAATTGGTTGTTGAAGCCTAAAACCTGAGGGTTATACTTGATTTCTCCCTCCCCTTTGCCCTTATATTGAATCCATCAGTGAAACATGTCATTTCTACTCCACTCTATCTTTTGACTCTTTCCATCTTCTTGGTCACTACGTATGCCAAGTCTACCATTGTCTCCCAACTGGGCTATTGCAATAAACTCTCCATTTCTACCCTAGTCTCCTCCCATCTCTTTGGCATTATGAGCCAGAGTGATCTTTTAAAGTATAAAATAGATCATACCATCCCCCAGCTGAAAACTCATCAGTGGTTTCTCATTACACTTAGAATAAAATCTAAATCCCTGACGGTCCCTGAAAGATCCTGTGTGATCTGGTCCTGGGTGCCCATTAGACTGCATTTCATGATAAACTATCTCTCTCTTCTATCATTCTCCAGCCACACCCACTTCCTTTGATTCTTCTATACACCAAGCTGTTTTCTACCTCAGAGCCTTTCCACATGCTCTTCCCTGCCTTCCTGCCTTCATCATCAGGTTGATACTTTCATCTGTGTGGAATTAGGTTCAATGTCACTTCTTCAGTGGTGACTACTACTGTGAGAAACCACATGGCCCACCATTATTCTCTGACTTAACAGGCTGTTTTCTTCATACCTCTTATCACAATATGGAGTTACCTGTTTGTTCATTTCCTGCCTCCCCCACTAGACTGTAAGGCAAGGATCAGATCTGGTTTTGGTCACCAATGTATATCCTGATACTTAGTAGGCACTCAGTAAATATTTTTTACAATGAATAAAAGTAAAATTATCTTTAAAAATTTCTTGTATGCCTTATTGCTTATATTATTAGCATCCTGAATTGGCATCTTTTCCTCAATGAAATCATAACACAGCTTAGATATGAGTATAAACTGAGCAGTGTTAGTAGGGTTGCCAGATTTAACACATGAAAATAGAGGACACACAAACAACAAAAGAAAAAAATAGATCAATTAGATGTCATCAAAATTAGTCTTTTGTGTGCATGAAAGGATATTTTCAAGCGAGTAAAAAGACAAAATATGAAAAGGGATAAAAGAGTTGCAAATTATATATCTGAGTTTAATATCCAGAATTTATAAAGAACTGCTACAACTCAACAACACAAAGATAAACAACCCAGATTTTTAAAAAATGGGCACAGTACTTGAATAGACATTTCTCCAAAGAAGATAGACAAATGGTCAATAAGCACATGAAAAGATGCTCAACATCATTAGCCATTAGGGAAATGCAAATCAAAACCACAATGAAATACTATTTCACATCCACTAGAATGGCTATTTTTTAAAAAAATGGAAAATAACATGTTGCCAAATTGAACCCTGTGCATTGTTGGTGAGGATATAAAATGGTATTGTGGAAAAGAGTTTGGTGGTTCCTCAAAAAGTTAAACATTGAATTACCATAGGACCCAGCAATTCCATTTCAAGGTATATACCCCAAATAATTGAAAACAGGGACTTGAACATATACTTGTACACCAATGTTCATAGCAGCGTTATTCATAATAACTAAAACATGGAAACAACTCAAGTGTCCATCAACAGATGAATGGACCAAAAAATGTGATATATCCATACAATGGAATATAATCCAGCCATTAAAAAGAATGAAGTTCTGGGGAGCAGATGTGGCTCAAGTGGTTGAGCACCTCCTTCCCACATGGGAGGTCCTGGGTTCCATCCCTGGTGCCTCCTAAAAAACAAAAAGCAAATAATAAGCAAACAAACAAACAAAAACAATTCAGGGGAGCCGGTATGGCTCAGTGGTTGAGTGATGCCTTCCCACATAACGAAGTCCCGGGTTCTATCCCTGGCCCTATTATTCAAAAAAATTTTTTTTAAAAAAGAATGAAGTTCTGATGCCTCCTACAACATGGATGAACCCTGAAAACATCATGCTGGTAAATAAGCTGGGCACAAAAAAACAAATATCCTACGAATCCACTTATATGAAATATCTAAAATAAGCAAATTCAGAGACAGAAAGTAGAATAGAGGTTACTAAGGCTGGTTGGAGTGGGGTAGGGAATGGGGAATTATTAGGCTTAATGGGTACAGGATTTCTGATGAAAATGTTTTGGTAATCAGAAGTAGTGGTAGCACAACATTGTGAATGTTGTTACTTGCTATTGAGTTGCACACCTAAAAATGGTTAAAATGGGAAAGTTTGTGTTATATATATGTTACCACAATAACAGTAATAAAAAATAACCAAGACACTCAGTTAAATATGAATTTCAGATGCACAATACATTTTTGCAATATTTGGGACATACTTAAAATAATCACTTGTTTATCTGAAATTCAAATTTAACTGGGTGTCTTATGTTTTATCTAGCAACACTATTTCTACTCTCACCAAATTAAGAAGGCTAGAAATAAATCTGGAAAACATTAAAGCACATCTTAAGTACTTATGTTCCTCCCCACATACCCATCCCACAACATCCCCCAATGACCTTTTGTTCACAGTATTTTATCTGGCCACCCCACCAATGCCTTAAATATGGAATATTTTCAGCAATGCCACATAACCTTATTAATCTCAGAATGAGACAAATCTATGGGAGTCATTAAAGGAAATAAAGCAAAAGTAATTCCTGATTATTTTTAGCATAGCCAGTCTTCAAAAGAGAATCATCACTGTTTTTATACACACACACACACACACACACACACACACACACACACACACTACGTTACAGCTAATGACTAAAAAGCAGGCAAGTGTCTACAGTGGCAAATAAAACTTAACAAATTAAAGAATCATGCTATTTTAGACTAGTATTGTCAAACCCACTTGGATAAGTTAAAGGTTCTCCCATGATTCCAAACTATACCAATTTTACTGCTGTTTAAATTTCCTAATCTGTATATCTCTTATTAAGGATCTAGGTACAGCATATATTTGGGTAATAAAATTTTTCAGAGTAAAAAAACTTTAATTAGATGCACTCTAATAGTTTTGAAGAAAGAAGCATTTGCAAAACTTATTTCTATATACATACCATCTTTCTCTACGAGAAACATTGTTAGGTTATTGGCGTTTAGCCATAACATACACACTAGTTAATTTTTTGACAGCTAAATAAAATTGGTATAAAGCTTACACACAAAGGTAAACAGTTGATCCACAGAACACTTGATGAACATTAAACTTTAACAAGTCAATTTCTGTCCTACACGGATTTATCTTGTATGTCTGTATTAATTTTAAAAAGTTTGTAAACTAAAAACTAGAGACTCAGTTTTGTTGATGAGCTCTGATTTTAGAAACCTTTCTAGTCTCAAAAAATAAACCACTATTTGCAAAATGCTACCAGATTCAATTAACTTTTGGACTGAACTTGCTCCTAGCAAAGCAAAGCAAAACAAAAGCAAGATAAAGCAATCATCAGACTCATGAAAAACAGAAGAAAGAAGTCATGTTTTTGCATTGAGTAGGCACAGCAGGAAAGGACGATTAACTGTATATATTAAAGGAAAAACAGTGAGCAGAGCTATGATATAGGACCACTGTATTATGCCTTGCCCTCTGCTACATGCAGTTCAAGACCAGCGCCAAATGCTTGCCTTGCAATCCCTGGAATTGCCCCTGAGTAATTAAGGTCAGATCTCTCACACCAATAGTTTCGAATGTTAATTTATTGTGGATCTGGGCGGCATTTGCTCCTGAAATAGAAATGGACCATTACAGAAGCTGGCTGAGAGGAATGCAAATGTTAAGAACCACTTAACAGAGAAGAAGTACACAGACCTTACTGAGGACCCCAGCCTGGCTGTCTAGGTGGGAAAGGGCTGCATGAATATTTACTGATCTGTTTATGGCTCTGGTGGCAAGGTGGCACTTGGAAACCAAATTGATATCAGATTTAAGTTAAGTTGATTTGAAGTCCCAAATAATTTATCTTGCTAAGCTCCAAGGAAATAAATTAAAGCTTTGTAATCAGCAGTAAGCTTCTAGCCAAGAAAGGTGACAAACCACAAAAAATAAAAAGCCAATTTACTTGAAGTGACCTGACAGAAATGTCATCTAATGGCATGAAGGACTATACTCCAGGATTTCTAACAAGATGATGACAGGTTTCGAAGACACTGAAATGGAGCAAATGCATAGAAATTGAGAATCATCAGTTTCTGCTGTCAGATAGTTAAGCAGCTGCCTGCTGTTTAACGGAATGAAATGTTCAAAAGGGTACATCAGAGAACTGTGTCCACTATGTGATCTGTTATAACGACCTTCAGAATATATCATAAAACATATTTTAAAAATTCTAAGAGGGACTCTACAGTTTTAAATTTAAAGTAGAATAAAAGATAACTGCTGAATATGGAGTAATATATAAAATAATGAATTGTGAGTGACTTCAAGGATCAGCTGTATTCTTTAATACATGCAAGAAAAAAGGGCCACAGTGTAGTTCATATCAACATATATTTACTGTGTGCCTACTAGTAAGTGGTTGTGATTGCCACTTTGGGCTTCTAGGGCCCACCTTAGCAAATATATTTAATTTGGTGCCTTAATTTTATTTGATTGCTGGTAACTGTATGAAGATGATTGCTGAGGTTTACAGAGAAGCTCAGGAGGAAGGGGTGCTGTGATTGATTAGTGATGTCTTCCATGGGCATCGGGAGAGAATAGTGGCATGTGTGCCATGCAGTTGCTGCTGCTAGAAACATCCAAATACAGAAAATGACCTTCTGAATCAAACTCATTCAGTCCAGGAGTCTGCTGATGAAAAAGATGCAAAGATATATTTTGAGAAAATTATGGATTTCAAAATCTCAGTGATTAGGTATATAACCAAAACATAGATGTAATTTTGATTTTCAATTTTAATTTATATTACAAACCATTTGTACTAGCAATAAACCTACTAAATCTGTAGCAGACTCTGACCTTCTGTGATATAAGAAACAGTGACCTTCTCAGATAAGAGGCTTAAAGCTTTCCACTTTACCAAGTGGGCAAGATAGTAGAGGGTACAAGAATCTGCAATAACAAAAAAAGTGCCAAGTTCTTACTGGGTCAATCTTATTACTGATTAAAAGAAGAGTCTTGGTTTTGAAAAGTCAGGCTCAAAATTTTTATGGAAATAGAAAGAAGACAAAAGCATCTATCAAATTGTGTTCAGAAGGATGTGAGTAAAAGCTGCTCTCCAAAGAGCGTGGTTGACTTAAATCTGCCTTGACAACAATGTTCCTATATAAGAAGATGAGACTTTTAGGTCAATGTTAGATCTGCCCATCTTGGCTGGGTTCCAAGGGCCGAGGAGCACATGGTACCACGCACGTCAGTGAGTGAAGGTGTCTTGACATGGCTCTTCCAGTCCCAACCGCCCAGCTGACACCCTGTAGATCGGAGTCAAACCACCCATACTAGCACTTCTGAAATTCCTGACCGGCAAAATCCTAAGCAAAATAAAATGGTTGTTTTAAGCCACTAAGTAGTGGGATAGTTGGTTAAGAAGCAATAAATAAACAAAACATCATCAACTTTCACCATACGCCATTTACAGATTTCTGTAACCCAGGTATTAACCAAAGCTTCTTAGCCTTTCAAAACCTAGGAAAGATTCAAGCCATTAAACCCCTAAAACCATGAAATATTGTGGAAATCCAAAGTCCTTTTCAAAATATTTGCAAATTCCTGGTAGGAATTCTCAGCTTGCCCTTCAAGCTCCTATTTTTTCTTGTGCTATATCCGTTATGTAATCATCAGACTAAATG
>JAQZBX010038597.1:0-23351 GCA_029593785.1 Cabassous unicinctus | reverse complement strand
AGGTTCAATGAATGTACAGTAATTCTTCAAAGGACACATCCTTCATTGACATTCATTAGACTGGGATTGTGTGACCTGGAACCTGCAGGTGACACTGTTATTTCACCTTACTGACCTTGAGAACAAGATATGTTATTGTAAATGTCCTTAGCCCTGCCATGTACTTCCCTTTGGGGCCTCTATAACAGGGTTAAGATTGTCCTCACAAAAAATACTTATCTCAGGACCTCTGTGTTCAACCTTCTGGGACAGTTCTCTGCTTGAGTCAAACCTCTATATTTGTTCTGCAGGCCATTTAGAAAAGAACTGAACTAGTAAATTGTGGGAAACATTTGAGGATGGATTTAAGAAAGTTGTGGGTGGTAAGTAGGGAGGAACCTGACAAATAGGATGCAATAAAATCTGTCACCTGGGGAAGAGTGGCTTGATTTGTATGACTCCAGAGTGTAGAACAGGGATAAGTAGCTGGAAAACACAACAGAAAAAAAGATCTGTGCTTTTTCATGGATGTAGAAAAGTGCCACAATGGCCCATCCTACCTCTTCAGGCTTTTCTCATACCATGACACTCTTCACTTTGCACAGTGGCATCAGGGGAATACTTATGGTTTCCATTTTCCAGCTCCTAGCCATCCATTTATAATTATAAATTTAGTTAGAACATGATTTGTTGGTTGAAATCTTCCTGACCATACTTTTTATAGAATTTCCCACTCTGTTGTGTTCTCCATTGCACTGAACAAACAGTTTACATTGCTTGGAAGACACTCAAGTATATTATTTGTTATAAATGCTTTAAAAAAATGGCCATGCATTCTTTTTCTCTCTGTAACTATGCCTTATAATGTGGCTTTTCAGATTCTTTTATCAAGAGCAGGAGAATTTCTCCACCCCTAGAATGGTTCACTGTCATATTTGCTTTACTCATTGGGACAGTAGCAAACCAGACAAAAGCAAAGAATCATAAGTAGTTGTACATTCGGGTTGCCCTATTATTGCTTTCTGAGGAGTGAAAAAAATCCATGCAATAGAGTCCTGACTGACTTGTGTGATGATAAAGACCATACAGAGAAAGGATGCAGCGATTGCAGTTGGGTTGGTTTTAGACCAGCTGGCCACCACCTGACTTGGCAGCACATTGAAGATATGTGTGCAAGTCCATTTGAATGCAGCTGAGCATGGACCAGACCAGAAGAATCTCAAATTGTCAATATGAAAAGTCATGAATGCAGTAAATGATTGCTATTTTTAAGCCTCTACATTTCATTTGGTACATAGCAAAAGATAACTAAAACACTTTTTCTCTTGGCCCTGTTTCACTTCAAATGTTGAGGGACTTTCTAGTCACTTCATTTTTAAAAGTGTCTGGCATAGCATCTTACATGTAGTCATTATACAGTAAATCTTTAACTGAATAATGAATTAATGATTAAATATTTTTATATACCAATCTGTGCATAAAATTACATGTTCAAAAAGGATTTTAAGTTTGCTATGTCTTTCAATAAATGAAACTCCATGTCAGAGGTGCCTGCTTACCAAATGGTAGAAAACTTAAAATTATTTCTTTTTAGGGCCCCCCCACTGCCTATAGTTCTGTACTTATCTCCTGGGTATAATGAAGTACCAAAGAATTGTGGAAGAGGCTCAACACACCTCTTGTCCAAGCCTATGTGATTTTTCTGGAGCAGTGGCTCTGCTCCTTCCATGCCCTGCTTGAGCACAAGCAGCTTTAAAAGGCCATAATCAGCTGTAGGGGATTTGGCTCCCTAGGTCCACTATTTCCCTCTGAATTGTTGTCATCTACTCCAGGACAGTATTAATAAGCATGGCCCCATCCGTTCCCAATGTCTAGGACTCTCCTTTCTCACTCCAACCCACCTTCCTTTCAGTTTCCAGTTCACTCAGTGAGACTTCAACGAGCTGATTTTGAAACAGACCTGTAGAGCCATGCATTTTTGGCAACTTCCACCTTGCAGAGCCTAACTACCACCTTGAATTGGATAGGAAAGAAGAAAAGTAGAGGAAAATTTCACAAGCAGTTGAAATTTTAATAAATTATCTTGCTGTGTATTTTCAAAAGGTCATGAAGAAAATATTCCATTGGTTCTCTTAAAAGTTTCAAGATGAGAAAAGAGAGGTTTCAATTTTGTCATAATCTACAGGGAAGGATGAAATGAGCAGATGGGGAGAGTAATAACTTCCATCCATTCCTCATGATGCACCTCACCTTGGAAGTCACTGAAAGTACTGTTTAGTTCCTCACACCTCCACAATGTGCATTGTTCATGGTCTCACAAGCAGGAATTGACTTTGTGTCCTATTGTCAGCTGTAAAATTATATTCAAATCTAAAAACTGACAAGGCAGCATGTAAAACTATCAACTGAAATGAAAATGAAATGTGTTTTTCATATATAAAGACCTCACAGAATCTTTTAAATGATTTTGTTCATACTGTTGTCCTAGTAAAGAGAGGCCCTTTACTGAGGAAGACAATTTGGGATGCCACTATAATAACATGTATCCCTCCCTGATATTACATTACATGATGTGATATTTTGCTTCTTTTTCATCTGCCTCTTCCATGTAATTGAATTTCTGTGAGCACAATAGCTTGTATGTTCTGTTTGTCAGTGTATGTCTACTATATACACTGTGTCTGGCACCTAGAAAGTATCCAAAAATATTTGTTGAATGAATAAATTAATGAATATTTTTGGGTTCTTAACTTGGCACATTTTTTTTATTTAATCTGTGATAACAAGAATAAATAAATTGATACTATTCCAAATAAAATTTAGAATTAAAATGAGAAAAGAACTTTTATAATGTGGTGATAGAAAAAAATATGATTGACACTGCACAAATTAAATATTTTAGCCTTATCTTTGTTTTGAAGACAGACGGTTCTGTTCCTGGTACTCACACTCTGGGATGTGCAATAACTGAGAGCTCTTGGTCTGGTTGTGAGTTTAAATGAACAACGTAATTCAAGGAAAAAAAATCACAAGCATTACGGAATTTTTTTTGAGTGAAAACTGAATATTTGAAAGCTGTATAATATGTACATTTTCTTTTTCTAATTTTGGAAGAGAGCCACTGTGACAATTTAGCATTATGAAAAATTGGTGGATTTATGAATTGTTAACAAGAGGGCATAATTATTACATTCTACTGTCAATGACTAAATACCTATAACCCATGACATGACACTGCATATCACCAGTTTTTCTGAGAGGCTTCTAAATATCAGAGCGCCAGAGGGCTCAGTGCTTAGTCCTCTCCTCTCTATTGACAACTTTCTCTAAGTTATCTCATTAAGTGCATGGCTGTCTGTAGCTGAAGATATTCAATTTTACACCTCCAGGCATGCCAGCTTCCATGAGTTCAGACTCACATGTTCAATTGTTTGCTTAACTCTCTGTGCCTCAGCTTCTTCCCCTGTAAAATATGAATTATAATAATATATTCCTCACATGGTTGTCATGAAGAGCAAATACCTTAAGAAAGGAAAAACACTTAGAAGGGCACATGGCATCAGTGCATGTACTCAATAAATGTTAACTCTTAGCATTATTACTTGACATCTCGATGTGTATATCTAAGAGCAATATGACATTATCACGGTCATAAAATTCTTGGTTCTGACCCCCAATCTTCCCTTATTAATGAATTTTTCAAGGTTTCAGGATGGGTTGACTTGTTCTCCACAATGAATATTGTTAGGAAATGTTAGCAGAGTCCTAACTAATAGATCTAGTAAATCATTTCTATTGGTGATCACTGAGTCAGGTTTCAGCTAACTAATCTAGTAAATAATTAGTAACATTCAGGTTGCTCCTGCTAATGCACTCAACCCAAAATATCTGCTAAGTGCGCCCACTGTGACATATTCCATACAGTTAATAATAATGTTCTTTCCTCCTTTGTCTAGTACACCAGTATCCCAATCTTTCCTTATCAATGTCCTCTGCTTTCACCTAAATCCTGTGAAAAGGTCTGTTTGAAGGTAATATATAGAAATGCAATTGATTTTTGTATTTTATATGTATACCAAGCTCTCCATATTTTTTATGGTTTTAAAATTTTCCTACTGAGACAGTTGTATCATTTATGACTAATACAAAACTTTAATTTTTTTTTATTGCCTTGTGCTGTCTTGGCCCTCCACTGTTAATCATTTGAAAGAAACAACAAAAAGCAACCATATTTTATTCTTATTTTTCTCATCTTTTGATTAGAGAATTTTTAGGTTTATAGGAAAATCATGCAGAAAGCAGAGTGCTCATATACCCCTCCAGCACACTGTTTTCCCTGTTATTAATATTGTGCATTGGTGTGTTACCTTTATTTTAAGTAATGAGAAAGTATTATAATTGTACTATTAATTATAGTCCATAGATAACACTAGGTTTCACTCTTTGTGATGTACAATTCTATGTTTATTTTACATTTTTGTTTGGTAAAAATACCTCACTGTGATTTTCATTTACATTGCTCTAAAGACTAATGAAATTGAGCATCTTCACATGTGCTTATTGGTCACTGCCTATCATTTTTGGAGTAATGTCTATTCTGGTCCTTTGACCATTTTTTAATGGGGATGTTTATCTTTTTGTTATTGGGATGAAAGTGTTCTTTATACATTCTGGATATTAGACCCTTAACAGATACATGATTTGCAAATATTTTGTCCCTTTTTGTATATTGTCTTTATACTTTGTTGATGGTGTTCTTTGATAAAAAGTTTAATTTTGATGAAGCCCACTTTAATTAAAAACTATTTGAATTTGTGCTATATCTAAGAATCTATTTTCAAAACTAAAGTCATAAAGATATAATCCCTATATTTTTTTCTAAGAGTTTCATAGTTTTAGCTCTTACATTAAGGTCTTTGGTCCATTTTGAGTTAATTATTGGATATGATATGAGATAAGCATCCAATTAGTTTATTTTGCCTGAGAATATCCATTTGTACCAACATCATTTTTTGAAGAGATTATTCTTTCTCCATCAAATGGCCTTGTCACTTTGTCAAAAATCTATTGAATATATACATGCATGGGTTTAGTTCTGGACTCTCAATTCTAACCCATTAGTCTATATTCTATATCTATCCTTTTTCCAGAGCCATCTTGTTTTGATTACTGTTGCTGTGTAGAACATTTTAAAATAGTGAAATGCAGTTTCTCCAACTTTATTCTTCTGTTTCAAGATTATATTGGCTATTTGGTGTCCCTTACAATTCCATATATATTTTAGGATTATGTTTTCCTATTTTCTAAAAGAGGCCATTGGGATTTTTTATGGGGATGCACTAAATATGTAGGTCACTAGTATTGCTTCTTAACCTTAAGAAATCTTGGAATCCATGATTACAGGGTGTCTTTCTATTTATTTAAGACTTCATTTGAATTACTTTCAGCAATGTTTTGTAGATTTCACTATATGCATCTTGCACATCCTTGTCTAAATTTACTCCAAAGTATATAATTATTTTCATACTTTTACATGGTTTTTAAAATGGAATTATTTACATAATTTCTTTCTCAGATTGTTCATTGCTAGTTTATAGAAATAAAATTGAATTTTGCCCATTGATCTTGTATCCTGCACATTTGATGAATTATTACCTCTGATGTTTTTTGTGGATTCTTTGGGATTATGAATATATAAGATCATGACATCTACAACTGAAGATAATTTTGTTTCTTTTTCAACTATTTGTATCCTGAATAAATTTGAAATTAGTACATTTTAAACAGATATATCATTAGATGCTTTTTAAACAAATCACCATTATAAAACCAATTAACAAATTTTGCTTAATACAATCTTATTTGAATTTGTAAATGGTGTGGGTTTTTTTTTTTAAATACCAATAACAGCTGGGTCCTGCAAAAGACATTTCAGTAACAGTAGTTAATTTTAAAATATTGAAGTTTTATTACATGGTCAAAGTATTTGTCAACTATAGCAATTGTTTAAAACGAAAACAAATTTAGTTAATTAGTAAAATTTTAAAACATGATTGATGAATCTGCTAAATTAAAACCAAGAAAGCAAACATTATAATACAATTTGTTTTGGATATAAATAATCTATTTAAACCTAAATTATTGTAAGATTTAATATGTATACCTTTCAATTTTTCAACTACTTTTATGCTGTTAGGAAAAATAAACCATTAAAAAGCATGTATATAGTGATGCACATTTTCCCTTTAGCCTCATGGTGTAAAATGTCCCAGTCAGACTTGCTTCATGCCCCAACTTCATGTGCCAAGAAGATCCCAATATTTTGTACATAAATTTCGTAATTGTGTATGTGTCTCCTTACTCTCTGAATCTATATTGAGATTTCTCCCAGAAACAACCCTAATACGCAACAAATACAACAGCATGCTATGATTTCCAACCATAAAACCTGCAATAAATGCACACTTTTACAAAATACTGTATGATAAATTTAAGAATTATGTGCATGCAATCATTTCAGAAAATGTAAATTTCTATGCTTGTGGTTTTAAAAAAATTTAATGAGGCAAAATTCCCTCTTTAACATCATGTCCACAAACAAGAAGATTTTTACTCACTATTGACACTCTGAGCTGTCCCAAAGCCAAGGGAGCACCCCTGGGGTGGGTGCTTGAGGAAGAAAGCACTTGTACTCACCATGAATGCAAAGCCAGCTTCAGTGAAAGTGAACACCTAGGCATTTTATTCAGTATCTAAGGGGCCATTTAGTCAGAAAACGCATGTGTAGATGCCCCTTCCCAACCAATCAGGCACATCACCGTTATCTTTGAGATCACAATTTATTGGTGTCTGTTCTTTTCCCCACCCTCTCTTTGGATCACTTGAATTTCAGGGTTAAGATTATTTATTCCATAATTTTAGGAAATTCAAACAGAAATGGAGGCAACTATGTCACACCTTGAATGGAATGGATCTTGATAACAAGAAATGAAGTACAAGCTCAATACACAAAAGTAAGTTTCTTTCCTGTATTCCAACAATGAAAAATAATAATCTGAATTAAAAATAAATACCATTATTTAAACAGCAACAAAAATATGTAGGTGTGATATGTATGCAGGAAACTATGAAATGCTGTTTAAAGAAACAAAAAAAATTAAATAAATGAAGTTATTGCTTGTTCATGATGAAAAGACTCAAAATTGTTAAGATATCAATTTGGCCAACTTGGTCTTCAGATTTAATCCCATTCCAATATAAATCTTGGCAGCAATTTTGTAGAAAAGAAAAATCTATTTCTAAACATAGAAGAGCATACAAAACCCTGGTGAAGAAAAAAGTTGAAGAACTCACACTTTCTGATTCAAAACTTTTTGTAAACCTACCTTAATCAGGAAAACATGGTAAGAGTGAAAGTATAGACAAAAAGATAAATGGAACAGAATAGAAAGCCCAAAAATAGACCTATGCAAATATAGTCAAATGGTCTTTGACAAAGGAGCAAAGGCAATTTAATTCAGGAAAGATGTCTTTTCAACAAACGGTGATGGAAAATATGGATAGTTATAGAAAGAAATAAACGCAGACACAAACTTAACTGACTACAAAAACACTACATTCAAAATAACTTAAGATTTAATTGTAAATTGCAAAGCTAAAAAAATCCTTGGATATAGGAAAAATCTTTCTAACTTGTTTTGGTGATAACCTCTTATACAACACAAATATCATGATTCATGAAAGAAATTGATAAGGTGGATTTTATTAACATTAAAATTTTATTCACTGAAAAGATACTGTTAACACAATGAAAATACAAACCACATCCTTGTATAAAATACTGGCAAAATACATATCTGAAAAAGGCTTTGTATCTAAATATGCAAAAAATAATCACAAAAATCTATAAAAAGAAATCAGCTCAATTAAAACATAGTGATGGTAGCACAATATTGCACTAGGGGTTAATATAAATGAATTGCATGCTTCAAAAAAGTCTAAAAATTTCAAAAGGACCAATTCAGTAGAAAATATACAAGTGGATAATAGGTGTACACAAAGATGTTCAACATCACTTATCATTGTGGAAAAGCAAATTAAACCCAAATGAGGGACCACTACATACCTATTCAAATGGATAAAATTAAAAAAAAAAGACAGAACACTAACTACTGTTGAGGATACAGAACAGGAACACTCATTTGATGCTGCTGCAATACAAGTTGGTACAGCAACTTTTGGAGACAGATTGACATTTCTATCAAAGCTAAATACAGTATCAACATACAATCCAGTAACCACAATTGTTTAATTTACCCAAGTAGTTTGAAAACATGTTCACACAAAAAATACCACCCAAATATTTATAGAAACTTTACTTAAGATGATGAAAAATTTGAAGGAGTGATGGTATCATTCAATAGGGAAAAAGATAACCAAAATGTGGTACATCAATGCATTGGCATAGTATCCAGTGATGAAAAGGAATGAGTTAGTAAGTCATGCAAAGGTATGAATAAATCTTTAATGTATATTGCCAAGTGAAAGAAGCCAATCTGAAAAGGCTAAATACTGAATGGTTCCAACAATATGATATTCTGGAAAGACAAATTTTAGAGACTGTAAAGCCATACTTCATTTTATTGCAATTTTTTATTGCACTTTGTGTTTTTAAAAAATTGAAGCTACATGGAAACCCTGTTTTCAATAAGTCTATTGGCACCATTTTCCAACAGCACATGCTTGTTTCATGTCTCTATGTCACATTTTAGTTATTCTTGAAATTTCTGTAGGAGTTTTGTTTGTTTTAGTTACAATTGGAGCAGGTTAAAATTAAGAATATCAAATGAGATTCCTTACTGCCATTGCATGCCTTGTTTACTTGTGATCTTCCATCCCATTCATCCAAAGGCCTTTGCTGCTTGTTAGTGGGGGGTATTAATTTATGGGAAGATACTAAATCATAATCTGAACAAAGAAGCCAGTCTCAGCTTTTGGGTTCTTTAAGAAACTTTAAAAAATCTTGTCCTGGAGACTGTGGACTTGCAAGTCCTTATTTACACATCTAGGTTATCTCAGAATGAAAACAAGGTCCTGGTAACACTAGAGCATTTGGTATAAACCATACATTGAAAAGACAATAAGTGAAGACCTGGGCACCCTGCCCATTAGATGAATAATGAAGGGAGCCCATGTTGGGAAGTGGGAATTTCAAGGGGAAAATGACTTGCTTTCAGATGCTGGTGAACCTCTAGCCACACAGTGTCTGATTTCTTCCAAAGGCAAAATATGGGGGAAGGATAATGCATGATGGAATCCATAAATATGTCTTCCCAAAGACAATAAGTTGTATAGAGAAATTCTACAGCCCGTGGTGTAGAAATCATCAAAAAGAAAGGATAAGATGGAATGTGTAAATTGAACAAATCTCCTATGTTTACCTTACTTCCAAAGTGTCAGAAAATCCCTATGTCCCCACAGGGCCAAAGCAAATAGTTGAAATGTGGCTACTGTGTCTGAATAAGCTTAGTGGTTAGGATGAGAATGTTTAGCTATCCCACAGACCTGTTGACCAAAGTCCATTGTGAGGCCATGGATTTGGGGGATGAATGAAGCAGAACGAGTCCCATGACCATAGCTCAGACTGGAAATGGTAATCTCTGTGAACACCAGTGGAGGAAATGATGCCCAGAGATGAGATGTGCCTTGTCCCATGGCACAATGTTTCAATGCTCCATAAGCTCCCAAGAACTTAGATGGATAATATCAATTTTATAAACATGAAAATTCATCATAAGCATACTTGGATGTATCATTGACTCCAAGAAGCAGTTGCCAGTCAAGCTTCAGGATGGAAAGGACCCAAGACAGGTCCAAGAACTTCAGTAGCAGTTGATTTTAGAAACTTTTTCTAGAGTGAATGTGATTCAACCACCAGTGACAACTAATCCTAATGTCTCAGTTTTTAATACTGGAAAGAGAATCTGATTCAGATGTTTTGGGTGACATGTATTCCCTTGAAAAATATACTAATGTTGGGGCTGGGGATTGTGTTGCAGACATGCCTCTAGAGCATCCCACTGGGCTTTGCGTAGAGCATATGTTGGGAGCTGAGGGGCAATGCCAAGCTATAGTAATGATGGAAACCATTTTCATAGTGCCTTTTTATATTAAAATAATTTCTACTTAAATGCCTGTGAATCAAAAAGGGCAAACAAATTTTATGGCATTTTACAACTCTATTCACATTCAAAGTGGAGAATCTTCAAAAATCAATGGTAATTGTATTTGGTTATTTGTTGGCTTCAATTTTGAAGAAGTTTTGGATCACAGAAGAGTTACAACAGTGGCAGGGGAGGGTCATTGTTGTGGTATGTCAGAGATGGGAGATGAATCAGAGGAGGTTCACCTGGGGCATATTTATAAGGCATAAGACTATGTTCAACTATTCATGGGGCATTGTCACAGTGGGTGGAGTTCCACACAAAACCAAAGAAATATTGAATTCTCATTCTGGGGAGCTCTGCCACGTTCTCTAATGGAACAGCAAGGATCCCCGGAGTACAGGGGCACAGACTAGTGAAGGAGGATGGACAATTGATGGGTCATTGATTGTGATGACTGTACTTATGAACTTTTACTTTTGAAATTGAAACTTAGCATAGTATTATAGGGTACCTAAGTGTTACCTCCTGAGAACCTCCTTGTTGCTCAAATGTGGCCTCTCTCTAAGCCAAAACTCAGCATATAAATGCATTAACTTCCCCCCAGCATGGGACATGATTCCTGGGGATGAGCCTCCCTGGCACTGAGGGATTACTGCCAAGCACCAACTAGCAATGCAGCTGGAAAAAGACCTTGACCAAAAGGGGAAAGGGTAAAGAAAAATGGGTTTATAGGGCTAAGAGATTTCAAAGTGAATTGGGAGGTCATTTCAGAGGTTACACTTAAGCAAGTCTCAGCAGGAACTCACAGACTGCCGAAGTAAATATTACCTCAAATAGTGGGGCTTCTGAGGGTTCTGGACACATCCAGGCACTATAAACAGGGCAGACAGTTCAGGAGTTTGACACACTGCCAGTGGGCACTACTTTGGAATTTACACTCCCTAGTGGGATAGAGTTGGGTTCAGTTGTGTTTTCCCTACACATGGCTCTGCTATTCCTCTATTTGAACCTAGTTAGTACCAGAGCTGATAGTTGTATGTCCAAGAGGCTTAAGTCTTTGTGCTGTCCATGTGCCAGTTGGGCCCTGAATCTTAACAGAGTTGCAACACCTACTTTCCAGTTCATTGGACTCACACAGGACAACTAACAAGGAGAAGATGACTGACAATGACCATCTCAAGGAACAGAGAGAGTCTGCAACTGCAAGCAAGAAAGTCCCATCCATCTGCCCAATGGAACTTAAACCCCCACTCAATTAGAGATGGAGTGGGCATCACCATCACAGAATCCTCAGGATTTGGGAATGGATGATGGACTAGAGTAGACTTACAGTTGTTCTACTGTAGACTTCTGATCCTAGCAATGGAAGAACTTTTATTATGGATGTGGAGGCAGTGACCACTGGAGGTTCTGAGGGGAAGGAGAGGGAATAATAAGTATAATCTAGGGGTATTTTGGGGACTTGGGAATTATCTTGAATCACATTTCAATGACAGATATAGGCCATTATATATCATGTAATAACTTGCAAAACTGTGCAGGAGAGAGTGTAAACTATAGCCATTGCTTAGTGGCAATGCTCCAAGATGTGTTCATCAATTTTGACAAATGCACCACACTAATGAAGGATGTTGCTGATGTGGGAAAATGTGGGAAGTTTAGGGAGTAAGGCATATGGCAATCCTCTTTGTTTTGTGTTTTATGTATCTAAGTTATTTTTAAAAAATAAAATAAAAAGAGTATATTAAAAAAAGAAACAATTGTCTAGGTTGCTTAGTTCTCCCTTCAATTATATTTAACACAAATTTTCCATCCTGTGTTAGTTAAAACAAATGCTTATCCTGATTTTTCAACATAGGAGTAAATACCAAATATGTTCAACAGAGGTATCATTACAGATAATCTGATAATAGCTTCACCTTTTATGGCTGAAAATGTCCTTTCCCACCTAAACATGTTTCATTCTTTAAAAAAATTAGCAGTATTATTACTAATTATCAAAAGAAGGTCCAGGACAACTAGCAACATATGTAATTAAGAGTTGAATGAGGTTTTGATTCTAGGTCTAATATTTATCCCATGAGATGAGCAGTCATTTCTAGGTAAGAACCAAGGAAGCTATAAATCAGCCTCATCCATGAAATGAATATAAATGAAAAAAAAAACAACAAATATGAGCATTGTTTTTCCTGAAATAACTTCTTTTAAAAAATATTTATTTTTATATTAAGTGATTTGTAAGGACTATCTGTAAGAACTACCTCCACCCAACTTTTCTTTTCCTCTGTTAGGCCCTGTTAATCTCCTATTAGCCTTGCAGCAATAGCCACCTGATCAGAATAGAAATCAGTTAGCAGCTGTAGTCAGAAGCTGACCACAAAATCTAGATACCCACAAACTGGAATTTTCCAGTTTTATTGCTGACTCAGTAGGGTAGTAGAATGAACTTAGCTGCATTTTAGTACACTGTAACAGTGAAATCTACAGCTCTGGGTGGGATTTAGGCACCACTTTCTGTACATGTGATGACCAAGCATGTTACAGCATGCAGTGCTAAAGAGCAGGTGCAAGATGCAACCCCTCCCTACCTGTCAATCAGGTAACCCAACCCCTTGAACTCCACTCTTAAAGAAGCCAATATAATGTTACTACTTTTGCTGTTTGGGGAGGCTGATTTGAGACTTTGTCTGTCTCCAAACCTCTCCTGGTTTAATAAATTTTCCCTTGCATGACAAAACCTTGGTTTGGACGCCAATTCTCTGTGCCAGGCAAAAAAAGAACTCAGGGAACTTGCATGAGTCCCCTTCAAATTGGAACCCTAGATGGGACCATGCAGTCTCTGAGAAGATTGCTGACCAGTGTACTCATCAGAGAGATTTGCCCTGAGATATGGGACTGGGTTCCTCTAGCCCCTGGGTGTCACTGGTCCAGACAGCAGCAGATCCCCAAGGGAAACAGCAAAACTTCCTCCTTGACTCTGGTGAGTGGCTTTAAGATTTAACTGACTGGTTATTATGGATGTGGGTTTAAATCTCCTGCCAAAACTGTAAGCAGCTTAGCTGCTTTTGGTTTATTGGTTTGTTGGTTTTGGAGACACCTACAGTATCAAGGGAGCAGTCCCCTGGTAGAGGAGGCCCCACCTAACCTAGATTATAGTTTTGGTGCAGGTATATTTTGGTCTTCTGGAGGAAACTGGAGGAATGTTCATAAATAAAAACAGCTTTGAAGTAAAAGGAAAATGTTTGCCTTTGACTGTATTTTGAATAATTGGGAACAATTTGGCTAAGAACCTATGACTAAGAAAAGAATGATTTATGTATGCAAAACTGTATAGCAACAATACCAAAATTAGCCTGATAAGAGATCTCTTGAATACAATGCCATCTTGCAATTAGAACTGTCCTCCAATATGTAGGTGATATACTCATTGCCAGTAAAACACAGGAAGCCTCAAATAAAAACACTAATAATGATAAAGAGACTCGCTGAAAAGGGATATAAAGTATCAGGAATGAAGGCTCAGATTACACAAACCCATGTTAAATATCTTGGTTTTGAGCTATCAGAGGGATAATGAGCTCTCTTGCCCAGTTATAAAGAAGCTTCATGCTGAGTGTCAGAGCCTAAGAACAAAAAGGAACTCAGGTTTTCCCAGCTTGGCTGGTTACTGTAGACTGTGAATACCAAATTTTGGACTTATAGTCAATCCACTAAATGAGGCCCTTAAAGGTAATGAGAAAGAGTCCCTAGTTTGGACACTACAGCTTGCATTTGCTTTCAGAATCTTAAGCAAAATTATGCTCTAGCTTTGGGACTGCCTGACCCTACGAAAAAATTCCACTTGTGCATGAGTGCCAAGGAATTGTGCTAGGAGTCCTAATGCAATGATTTGGAGGCAATAGATCCAGTGGACAAAGGGTGGCCAATCTGCCTAAGGGCTGTGGCAGCCACCTATGGCCTTTGGTAAGAAGCTGGAAAATTTACCTAGGGCAGCCTACAGTTATCTTTACTCCCCACTACATTTTAACTTTGTTAAAACAAAAAGGGTAGCATTGGTTCACTATGGGAATATTAAATGAGTGCTGTCTATCTCCTAAATGTGATTGTGTACAGCTAATTGATGAAGTATATTCCAGTAGACTGACTCACAGATGTGCTCTTCTTTAACCCAGATAAAGAAATTCTTAAAGATGGGAGTAGTTTTATGGATCATGAAAAGTGGTGCACTGGGTATGCTATAATACCTTCTATGAAACATTAGAAACTGAGGCCCTATCTGGTGGAACATCCACACAGTGACTGGAACTAAGAGCTCTGATCTGAACTTTACAACTGGGCACAGGAAAGAAAGTCACCATCAACACAGATGTAAGGTGCTACATGCACATGGGGCTATATGGAAAGAATAGGAATTGCTCATTTCTGCCAATAAAAACAAAAAACATGTTGACTTAATTCTTAAATCGTTAGAAGTAGTTATGCTTCCCAAGGTATTGGTAGTAATCCATAGTAAAGGACATCAAAACAATACCAATGAAGTTAAAGGAAATCACTTGGCTGACCAAGAAAACAAAGCAGTAGCCCAGCAGCCTCAGAAGTCATTAATACTCATGGCTCCTTTAATAACTCACACCTCAATAAAGCCTAACCTCCAAACATATGAAAAAGACTAACCAAGAGCAAAGGAATGGGATTATACTAGAACAACATAAAGTGACTAGCTAGTAAGAGAAGATTCAAAGAATAGCAAAATCCTCCTCCCCAAGAACTTAGTCAAACCTATTGTCTTGCCCTTTCACAAGCAGAGGCATTATGCCTGAGAGATTATGCTTCAGTGGATGTCCAAATTTCTAGTTGGTCCTAACTTACAAAGAACTATTCAAACTGTGAATGCCCAATGTGTCACTTGTGCTATAGATGACCCTCAGATTAATCCTTTAATTTTAAACAAAAAAGTACAATTCCAAGACCTGCAAGGAGAGGATTGGCAAATTAACTTCATTATAATACCCAAAGCACTGGGAAATTTCAAATAATTACTAGTTTTTGTAGACACCTTCACTGAATGGATGGTAGCCTTCCTTTGCTGATCAGAGAAAGCTCAAGAGGTGGTAAGAATTTTACTTAAATAATTCCAAGGTTCAGACTTCCATACAAAGTGATAACATAGCAGCCTTTATCTCTAATGTACCCAAAGATGTATCTGGACTGTTCAGTATAGATTAACACTTGCTTTCTCCCTGGAGGTCTCATCTACTGAGTGAATGAATCACATTTTGAAAGAAACCATAGCTAGGTTTTGTTTAGAGACTCAACC
The DNA here is from genome assembly GCA_029593785.1 of Cabassous unicinctus. Taxonomy (NCBI): domain Eukaryota; kingdom Metazoa; phylum Chordata; class Mammalia; order Cingulata; family Chlamyphoridae; genus Cabassous; species Cabassous unicinctus. The sequence goes on along the minus strand of JAQZBX010038597.1, from coordinate 7,889 downwards.
TCAAGTGAGATAAAACCTTGCCCATTGCCCTGTTGAGAGTAAGAAATTCTCCCTGAGTAAGACTTGATTTAAGCTCCAATGAAATGATTTATGGATGACCATTTCTTAAAAATGAATACACAGGTAACATGCATGCTAGCTTTGAACTAGCTACTATCCAATACATTAGATCTCTGGGGTGCAATCCTGGATAACATCCAAAACTTTGCCACTAACCATCTTAAATTCCCCACAGACACCCTACTGTATAATAGTGAACTAAGAGACTGGATATGACTTCACATCCGGAAAGCCACCCATCCTGTCAGCTCAGTCCCAAGTGGACTGGGCCCCACCTAGTGTTGCTTGTCCCACACTCTTCTCTCAAGTTGCAGGGAATTGCACCATGCATCCACCACAACAGAGTGAAATGACAGATATTCCAAAACAGATAAAATTGCTTATCAAGAAACACCCTCAATGCCAAGGGAAGCACCCCAACCTGAATATTTGACTTGGCACACTTGCTGGCCTTGCTTTCTGTTGTAATACTTCTCCTAGTGACAGGGATTATCTAGACCTTAACTAACCTAGATGTATTAGTCAGCCAAAGGGGTGCTGATGCAAATTACCAGAAATCTCTTGGCACTTACAAAAGGGTTATTTTGGGGTAGAAGTCCACAGTTACCAGGCCATAAAGCATAAGTTTCTTCCTTCACCAAAGTCTGTTGCCCTGTGTTGGAGCAAGACAGCTGCTGACATTTGCCAGGGTTTGGGCTTCTTGTGTTCCTCTCTTCCCAGGGCTCCATTTCTCTCTGTGCTCAGCAGCTCTGTTTCCTCCACAAGGTCAGCTGTAGACTATGAGGCTTTCTAGGCATTGCCTTTCTCCACAAGGCCAGCTGTAGACTATCAGGTGAATGGCTCGTCTCTATCCCGGGGCCTTCTCTCTTTCCTCATGACCAAGCTGCTAGCCTCCCCAGGCTGCAGCGTCAAAACTCCAACATCAGAACCACTCCAACACTGTTCTTTGCCATGTCTTTTATCTTTGAGACCCCACCCACTAATGGGTGGGACTCAACACCCTACTGATGTGCCCCAGTGAATGCCTTAATCATAACTTAATCATGCTCAGATTAACAGACCAGTTTACAAGCATAATCCAATATCTATTTTTGGAATTCATAACTTCATCAAACTGCCAAACTGCTACACTAGACTTTTGGGTTTCCCTCATAAACAGACCCCACTAAATATCAGAATAGCTCCCTTCATTTTGTTCCTTGCAATTCTGTCCCTACACAGTTTCCCTTGCCTCATGAGTAAATGAAAAGAGAATTTCATTATTAAAACTTCACAAGCCTTAGCCTAGGGAAATGAATTAGAAGGTTACAATATATAAAAAACAATATAAACAGGCAACCTGGCTACATAAATTTAATAACCTCTCTGCCCAATCAATCTTGAAATAAATAAAAGATTTCCTTCCAAGGAATGACATCTGGTTGAGTTTGCTTGGTCCTATAATAACTATCATTCTTATCTTGCTCTTTACCACAGTTACCTTAAAAATAATCACGTCTTTTGTTTCTAAATAATTGCATGCTTCTGGACTCTTTGTAGCATATCAGCTTCTCCACACTGTGATCCAGAAAAAAGAAAGTCCTACCAACAATTTCTCCAATAGATGGAACTACAGTTTCATCAACAAGCCCCTACTCTACATTCCATTTCAGCAGGAAGCTAACAACAAAATCTAGGTACCCACAAACTGGAGCTCTCCAGTTTTAAGTGCAGACTCTATAAGGTAGAATGAACCTACCTACATTTTTGTTGGCTGTAAGTGAAATCTACATCTCTGGGTGGGATTTAGACATCACTTTCTATACATGTGATATATGACCAAGCATGTTAAAGCATACAGTGGTATAGAGCATGTGCAAGATGCCACCCCTCCCTACCTGTCTTATAACCCAACCTTGAACTCCTCCCCTATGTAAGTCAATATGTTATTAATTATGCTTTTCATAGAGGTTGATTTGAGACTTGGTCTCCAGACCTCCAATGGCTTAATAAACTCTTTCCCCTGACTGATAAAAATTTGGTTTGGACCCCAATTTTCTGCAGTAGGCATAAAAAGAAACCAGGGAACTCACATGGGTCTCCTTCAGAGTCACAAGATGTTGCAAAAAACTATAGGGTGTTCCTGTGTACCTGTCACCCAATTTCCCCCAATGATTAAATCTCATGTAATTATATTATACTATCAAAACCAGGAAACTGATATCAGCATAATGTGTGTATAGAGGTGAGGTTTAAAATACGTCAGCAGTAAAAAAAAAATGGAGTCAGACACCTTCTTACAGTCCCTTACTGGTGTTTGATGAATAAAGTATACTATGTTTAATTGAACTGAATTTGAACTCAAGTAAGCCATTGTGGTGTTATCTAAGACCTGCAAACTTAAGTCAATAAGGTGAATATTTTGTAGAAAGCTTTCTCTAAGAACCTGAAATTGTGTATTCTGAAAGTGAAATAGCTGCCTTGGTCACTTAATATTGTCTGCAACTACACTCAGATAAGAAATGGCTTGGTGAGACATTGTATTGTGGCTTTAGTTTGTGTAGAGATATATGTGTCTTTGATTTATATGTTGGGTATCTATGAGGCAAATAATTTGGAGAGTCCTTGATCTATTCAGGGACAACATTGGGTAATAAATTGTTCCTCCTGTATTTACTCAGACCAGATATCCAGACCATTGACAGTGGCCCAAGAGTTTGTAAAAATGCACTGATGGTGCATATTTTTGGCTAAGGGATCCAGTGCTAAGAGAACTTAGTTGGAAAATTGTGTTGACACCTTAACCCCATATTTTGCCTGGGACATCTCAGTTAAGAAATATAAAGCAACAGTTCTTCAGTGAGATCTATAATGTGTGATGGTGGTGATTACATCTATAAAGTATATGGATTCCCTTCACTCTTCACTCAGTTGATCTCAAGGGGCTTTTCAGATAGCCAAGGGTTCTGCAAAAGTGGTGACTTCCTCCAGCACTAAGGCATCTTTTAAGAGACTCAGAAAAGAAGAGGCAGCTTCTGTTGCAGATAGGCTATGCCAGAAAACCCAGATTTGGCTCCAGATATAGCAAGGAAGCCTCAGTGGCTGTGTTGAGCTTATAGGGTGTTTATTCCATGGCACAAGGCATAATGGAAATCTGGATACAAAGATCCATTGGCTCAGGGCTTGTGATAGTCTCTGTTTCCAGGAGATTACCGCGTGTGGCCAGCAATTGCTACTCTAATGGCAAGTAACATAGGTTCCAGGAGGATGGCTTTTTGTATCAGAAGCTCATGAACAAGTTATGGCCATCATAGGTGATCCAGAGTCTCTAGAAGGCATGAGAAGATGGCAGCAAGACATCTACAATGAGGGAGACTCTAGAGGGCATGAAGGGAAGTTCCTGATTTTTTGCAATTTTGACAGAGTCTAGAGTTTTTTGAGAGGGCCCCATTCAAGGTGAGTCAATTTGCAAGAAAAGACAAAAATAGGTTTAAGTACTATTTTTAATGAGTATTATGTTTCCAGAAACTAAAAAGGCTAAAACATAATGGGCTTGTTTTAAAATTGAGAGTGCTGAGAGGGTCAGCTTTTCCTGACAGTATCATTGATGCAGCAGCACTTGCATGGCCAGATAGTGTTCAGGACTTTAAATGAGGTGGTGGAGCTTTGCATTATGTGTGGGACAAGGGCCAATTTTATAAGCTTTGTGAGTATTCATATGTCCTTTTGTTGTAAAGGGTTAACTCAACAGGCCTTGGATATTCAAAGGATTTTTAAATCACAAACAGTGGCTCCTCAAGATGTGATAGTTAAATGGCACAGTATGGGTTCAACTTTCATTCATTGTGCCCATCTCTGCTATTCCATTTTCACTTGTTACACAAAGTTGATGCCATTCTCCCCCATTCCCTGCATACCATTGTGTGCCATACAACTATTTGTCCATCCAAACTCCCTCTGCAATTCAGCACCCACAGCATGTTCATCCATTCTGCACCATCCAACATCCACTCGTAATCTGCATTAAAACATCAAACCTTGCATATACTCCATTTGCTATTTGACCATAACTCCTTGCAAACCCACTGTGTTCTATTCAGATTGTAATGCCATATACCTATTTTGCTCCATCCAACTTTTGTTTCAGACAAACCTCTCTGTGCTATTCAACTTAACTTATTGCATAGCAATACTACTACCTCCATTTCCTCTCTGCATAGCTATGCTGTTCCATTCTATCATTACCTCTATTACTGGCAACTTTTGCAATTCAAAACCTCCTTGTACACTCATTTTGAATCATCCAAATATGAATTCTTGCATAATCAGCTGATCTATCTGCCTATCAAATCTGCATGCTCATTGTGTTGCTCAAATTATACACCTTTTGTGAACTGTTAAAATTCCAATAGTTATACATTATCACTTAGATATTAATCTATAATCATTATACAAACAGGTTGTAGCATTCATTTATACTGCTTGAAGACCTACTCTGTTCCATTGAATTATAATCGCTCTCACACTCACTATTTGTGATTCAACAACCACTATTTTCATACTTATTAGGCAACACCCAATATTCACTGTTGCACTGTTATCTGATATTCAACAATCCTTCCTTAAAACTAACCATAACCCTTGTGGCACAACATTTGTGCCCTAACCAACATAGACTTCTTGTACATTCTCTGCAAACCATCCAACTTTAAATCACTGCACTCCATTCTTATGCTATGCACCTTACACATGTTGCACAACTAGGATTATTTCATCCAGTAATCCATGCACACCCACTCTATGCAATTCAACTATCACTCCTTGCAACCCACTTTTCAGCTTAAATTCCTTGCACAACAAATGTTCTCCATGGTATTTCCATTTGGCACACCTGCTTATATTATTCAATTTATACCCTTTGCACAGCAATGGTATGCTATGCCTTCCATTCATTGATCATGCACACTTCATGTACGTTACTTCACAAATGCTCTGAACACATGCATTCTAAGCTATTCCTCTATCACTCCTTGCATACCCAAGTGTGCTATTAAACTTTTACTTCTTGCATACCCATTGTATACCAGAAAAATACCTGATTTGCAAACCCACTCTGTAACATTCCATTTCCCTCCTCGCAATCCACTGTATGCTACTCTACTCTATGCTATTCAATTATACTTGTTGCAAAACCTCACTGTTTCCTTAATTCAACTCGTTACACACCCACCCTAAGCCACTTAGCTATTTCTCCTGCAAGTAGCACCTGTTGAACATGCATTCTGCATATCTAAGTATGACCCCTTGAAATCCAGGTGTTAAATTCAGTTATCATTCTTGCAAACCTACTGTGTGATATTCAAATTATGTTTTGCACACACATCTCAACCTTTTAAACTTCCAATTATTACATGCTCTCTGAGCTACTTAATTTTTACCCAGTGCACAAACAGGCTGCTCCATGGATTTCCTCCCCATTAAGTCACTCTGTCACATTTTATCACTTTCAGCACTCTGTCACATTTTATCACTTTTCAGCATATTTTATTTGCAATTGAAAATCACTTCTTCAATCAAACCAGAATTGACCTACAGAGGCAGACTCTAGGCTGCCCTCAAGTTCAGATCCAGAAACACATCACAGGTCTGGCCTGCTGAGGATCTTGCCAGTGAATTTCCCAGACCGCAGACCATTTGCTATACTTGGAAAGCTACCACATCAGGAACTGACTACACCTCCATAGACTTTAGAGGAACCAATTAAACACATCTGCCATGATACTCATTGGACATCAGGTCTCCCTACATACCACTGCCAACTCATATTGCTCACTTTTTCCTTTTGCCATGTGGGGCAAACAATTCTGTGGATCCAAGGAAATTGGTAGAATCTTAGCTCTAAGGGATTCTGGGAAATACAGTATTTAGCTTTGCAGTCTCTGAAATACTAAGACTCATGTTTACAAGGAACTTGGTATGGATATGGAGTGAGTCAACATGAAATACATGCCTCACCTTATGAATATAAGATAATCAGGAGTTTTTACTGAGTTTCAATTACTCTTCCTTCTCCCAAGCATATTCAGGAAAATGTTCTACCTGTCTGTGGAGAAGTTATATGAAGAACAATCATTCTTATTAGAAGTATTTTAAATTTCTCAATAAATCTTTTTCCTTTTCCAATATGCGGGCACTCAGCACAAAAAGAAAATCATTTCTGAGTCCCGTTGCTCTAATAAAATGTTTCCTCAAAATATAGAAACCAAAAGAATATCTTTTCCTCTGAAAAGCCTTTAAACACAGCAAATGGTTTTCATATTATAAAAAATTATTCTTCACAGTTAAAAGCAGCATTTAGATTTCAGTTGATTGTTCACTACTGTAAAAAGATTTATTTTTCACAAGAAAAGTTAGAACACTTTTCAGATCTTCTGTCAAGTCCTTTCATATTTTTATAATTTCTGCCTGGGAATTTGCTTAATTCCATCCCACTGGGGCCCATAGGCATTCAGACCTTCTGCCCTTCCAATTATGACATCCCAGCTGTTTCATCCCACAATTTCCCTTGCTAATGTACTCTTTTGTCAGTGGTTTGCTTTTTCAAGTATATGAAAATATCCTAATGGGCTTCCTCCATGCTAGGTAAAGCTAATCAGGGGATGGAAAGTCTAGCCTTATCCATTTAAAATACTAACAATTTTTTAAATCCATTGTGCCAGATGATGAAGTTTCCATAGACATATGGATTTACTCCAATAAAATTCCCCCAGGCCCACTCTAAAGCTTTTGAAATCTTATGCCAAGGTTGGTATGGTCATCATCATGGCTCAGCTATTATCTCCTTCCCCTGAAGTTTCTCATCCAAATCACTCAGTTTTTGGGGTGCTAGATTTTTACTTCAGTTCCACTCCTGATACTAGCTTAGGTTTTATCATATTGGGAAAGTTATATTATAGGATTAATGAGGCCCAAACTAGTTAATGCAAGCAGTTCCTTTAAAACCATAGACAACAAATTATAGGTGTTGAAGAAAGAGTATGCCAATTAAAGAGTCATAAAAATTATCACAAACAAATGAAGGGACTATTCTAGTTTCAAGTGTAAAGGAAAGAGTTAACAATCAAATGTACTGAATTAACGCCAGAAATGAAGAAAAGATCTCCAAATCTTCTAGTTGGGAAGAAAGTTTACATACAAAGGACCAAAATTTAAAATGGCATCTCATTTCTTATTTTTTAAAATATTTTTTAATAATATTTTTTTTTATTTCTTAAAAGATACTTAGATTACATAAATGTTACACAAAATTATACAGATTCCCATATGCCCCACATCCCACACTGCCACGGTCCAGCCGAGGCATGAGGGACAGGCTGAAGGTGGTTAAGGGCGTTGGCGAGAAATGATGAGTTGTATATTAAATTAAGTGAGAATTAACGACTGATGACTGACTTTATTGTAAGATAAACACAGTTTTTATATTTTATTTTTTGGCAAGCGTAAGCATTCTCTTTGAAGTTATGCAAGGTTGTAGACGTTATATAGATTTGAGATAAGCGCTTTCAGTTCCATGGTGACAGGATGTTAACTTTTTAGGAACAGTAACTTACGGCATAGTAGTTTTTGCTCTGATGTCTAAGATTAGATATGTTAGACTTGTGGTTAAACTTTATGTTTTTAGCTAAAGAGTTATCAAGATCCTGAACTATCTTTTAGGCAGTAGTTTCCTGCTTGTAGTTTACTTTTTAAAATTCTTACAAAGATTTAAAGAAATTCATTTTCTATATAGGCTTAAATTAACCAGGGTTATTTGTAAGATATGGCATCACACCGAAATCATATGTACAGTT
>JAQZBX010038596.1:0-14674 GCA_029593785.1 Cabassous unicinctus | reverse complement strand
TTTGTTTTCACTTTTGGAGAAGGTTTGGATCATAGAATGGTCATACCTGTGGCAGGGGAGCATCATTGGTGCAGTGTGCCAGTGATGGGGGTTGCATGGAGGAGGTTCACTTGGGGCATACTGGTAAAGCATTTGAATGTGTTTAAGTTTTCATGGGGCATTGTCATGGTGGGTGGAGATCCACACAGGAGCTGAACTCTGCCCTATTCTCTAATGGGACAGCAAAATCCCCTGAGTAGGGGGGCATTGACGAGTGAAGGAGGATGGACCATTGAAAGGCCTTTGATATTGACTATATTTATGAACTTTTTCTTTTGAAATTGAATCTTAGCCTAGTACTATATGTTGCCTAAGAGTTACTGCGTGAGAGCATCTTTTTTGCTCAATGTTTGCTCTCTCTAAGCCAAATACATTATATAAATTCATGGCCTTCCCTCCAGCATGGGTTATGACAGACTGGGATGAGCCTCCCTGGAACCAAGGGATTATTACCAAGTGCCACATATCAATGCACCTGGAAAAAGACCTTGAAGAAAAGGGGGAAAGGGTAAATACAAATGAGTTCTTATGGCTATGAGATTTCAAAGTCAGATTGCTATTCCAGAGGTTACCTATATGCACTTCTCAACAGGATCTCATTGCCTGCCACTGGAAATAGTACCTTAAATAGAGGAGCACCTGAGAGCTCAAGAGACATCCAGACACTATAGCCAGGGCAGACAGCACAGGTGTTTGACACACTGCCAGTAGATCCTAATTTGGAATTAATGTTCCCTAGTGTGAGAGACTTAGGCTCATTTGTTCTTTCCCTATACATGGGTCTTCTGCGTTTTCTATTTGACCCTATAATTATTACTAGACTTTACAGGTGTATGTCCAAAAAAGAGTTAAATCTTTGGGTTTTTTGTTAGCCAGTTGGGCCCTGAATCTCAACAGAGTTGCAAGACCTTTTCTCCATTTCATTGGACTCACCCAGGACAACTAACAAGGTGATGATGGTGGACAACACATCTCAAGGAACAGAGAAAGTCTGCAACTGAAAGCAAAATATTCCCATCCATCTGTCTCATGTGATCTAACCTCCCCTCTCAACTAGAGGCAGGGTGTGCATCACCATCCCAGAAACCTCAAGACTAGGAAATGAACAATGGACTAAAGTAGACTTACAGCTATTGTATTATAGAGTTATTATTCTAGCAATGGAAGAATATTTATCATTGATGTGGAGGCAGTGGCCACCAGAATTTCTGAAGGAAGGGAGAGGGGAAAACTGGTATAATATGGGAACATTTTTGGAACATTGGTATCATCCTGAATGACATTGCAATGATGGATACACGTCATTATATATTCTGACATAATTACAGAAAGTTTTTGAGACAAAGTGGAAACTATAATGCAAAGTATAATACATGCTTAGTGGTCATCCTCCAATATGTGCTCATCAATTGAAACAAATATACCACACATGAAGGATGCTGTTAATGTGGGAAAGTGTGAGATGAGTAGGGAGTGGGGCATGTGGAAATCCCTTATATTTTTATGTAAACATTTATGTAATCTAAAATATTTTTAAAAATTAAAAAAAATTGAAAACATTAATGTGCAAAAACAGCAGTGAATCTGAGGAGGAAATCAGGAAAAAATTCCATTTACAATACAGACAAAAGCCTCAAATATTTAGCAGTAAACTTAAAGAAGGATGTAAAGGATCTACATTCAAAAAACTACAATACATTGCTAAAAAGAAACCAAAGAAGGCTTATATAAATGGAAGCGCATTCATTGCTAATAGGTTGGAATACCAAATATTGTTAAGGTGTAATTTTTCCAAAATTGATTTATAGATTTAATGTAATGCCACTCAAAATTCCAATAGCTTAATTTGCACATATGGAAAATACAATTATCAAATTTATTTGGAAAGGTAAGGAGGCCTCAATAAACAGAAATATCTTGAGCAATAAAAACAAAGTATGTGGACTCTCACTTCCTGTCTATAAAGCATATTACAAAGCTACAGTGGTAAAAAAGCATGGTCTTGGTATAAAGATAGATATATTGAAAAAAGGCATCAAATTGAGATTTAGAAATAGTTCCTCATATCTAAAGTCAATTGATTTTTGACAAAGCTTCCAAATCCACTCAACTTTGATAGTACATTCTCTTCAACAAATGCTGCTCAGAGATCTGGATATCCATACCCAAAAAAAAAAAAAGATGACACCAATCTCACACCTCTTAAAAAAATTAACTCAAAATGGATAAAAAAAATCTATATATAAAAGCTGGAACCATAAAACTCCTAAAAGAAAATGTAGGGGGAAATCTTCAAGACATTTTGGTAGGGGGTGGTTTCTCATTCTTTACAAGCAAAATACAGGCAGTTAAAGAAAAAAGTAGACAATGGGATCTCCTCAAAAAAATTTTGCATTTCAAAGCACTTTGTCAAGAAGGTGAAAAGGAATCTTACTCAATGGGAGAATATATTTGGAAACCATATATCCATTAAGTTTAATATGCATGATATATAAAATGATCATATATCTCAAAGGTAACAAGATAAACAACTGAAGTAAAATATGGGCAAATAATTTGAAAAGACATTTTTGCAGAGAAGAAATACAAATTGCTAAAAAGCACACAAAAAGATGTTCAACATCACTAGCTATTAGGGGAATGCAAATAAAAAGTACAATGAGGTAGCATTTCACACCTTTTAGAATGGCCATTATTAAAAATTTTAAAGAAATAAAACCCAGATAACTGCAAGTTTTGTAGGGAATGTGGAGAAATAGGAAGACTGATTCATTGTTAGTGGGAATGTGGAATGGTACAGCTGCTGTGGAAGAATGGCAGTTCCTCAGGAAGCTAAATATAGATCTACCCTATGATCCAGCAACTCCACACCTAAGCATACACTTGGAAGAACTGAAAGCAAGAATACAAACAAATTTGCACAATGATGTTTATATTCACAATTGCCAAATTTGGAAACAACCCAAGTGTCCATCAACTCATGAATGTATAAACAAAATATGGTGTATACATAGGTTGGAATATTATTTATCTGTAAAAAGAAATGAATTCTTGATGATTGTGACAACATGGGTGAACTTTGAAGACATCAGATTGCATCAAATAATTCAAGCAAAAAATGAGAAATAGTTTATGAGCCCACTAATGTGAATTAAAAATAATGAGCTATCTCATGGAGTTTATACCTAGAAGATAGGTTGCCAGAAGATAGAATGAAGGTATAGAATGGGGAGCTGAGGCTTAATTTGTGCAGACTTTGTAATAAGGTCCAGTGTAAATGTTGGAAAATGGATAGAAATGATGGTACCTTGCAGTGATTGTAATTAGAGGGTGTGATTGTAGTTGAAATGCAAATTTTAAGGTAATAAATGTCACTAGAAGTAAGCTGGATGATGAATCATGGAACTCTTCTCACATAAGAAACATCGTTGTGGATGATAAGTGAGGCTGATAGTACAAATATAAGAGTGTTCTTTGATGACTTAGAAAAATGTACATTAATATTACAAGATCTTAATAATATGATTGCATAGACAAAAACACACCTAAAGCAAACTATAAACTGTAGTGAATAGCAATATATTAATATTTTCTATCAATTGTAAAAAAAATATTCTAAGTAAAAGAAACTGGATATAAAGTACTACATATTTTTACTCATTTATACAAAATGAAAATATTAAGTAAATTTATAGGAATGGAATTAGATTAGCAGTTATGTATGAAAGCAGAAGGATAGAGGAATGGAGAGGTGACTGCTGAAATTTAGGGTTAATGAAAAAGCTCTAAAGTTGATGGTGGTGATGAATGCAAAACTTTTTGATGATACCAAAAGCCATTGAATGTACAATTTGGATGTATTGTATGGGATGTGAATATATTAATATCTCAATACAATTTATTTAAACAAACACTACTATTATTGTACCCTTCCAGGTAACCAGGAGTGTTTGTAAAGACATGTATGTTTGGTTTGTTTGGTTTGGTTTAAGAATTCCACAAATAGATATTGGAATATGTTTGTAAACTGGTTTGTTGCTTTGGGATTATTACATTGTATTAGATTCAGAGGTTTCACTTTTACTTGATTAAATTATGATAAAAGCTTTAATTGGGCCACATCAGTAGGTACACAGGGACTCATAGATAAAATGTCATGGCAGAGGAAAGAGTTTGAGTTTTGATGCTGGAGCCCCAGGAAGTAAACACACAGAGAAGCAGATACATGAGGAAAGAGACAAGGCTACATTAGACACTGCAGAGGGCCTGAAAAGAGAATAATCCTGATAGTCTACAGCTGACCTTGTGGAGAGAGCAGAGCAGGTGAGCCTGGAAAGAATTGAGCCCTGGGGAGCAGGAGAAGCTTTATGCTAGCCTAGAGCTTAGAACAGAAGGAGTTGGGAACACAGGCCATAGTAATAAGAGATAGGCTGAACACTCACAGAAACTGGCAGCCATCTTGCTCCAACACATGGCAACAGACTTTGGTGAGGGAAGTAACTTATGCTTTATGATCTTGTAACTGTAAGCTTCTACCCCAAATAAATACCCTTTGTAAAACCAACATATTTCTGGTACTTTGCATCAGAACCCCTTTGGCTGACAAATACAAAATTTGGTACCAGAAGGTGGGTCATACGCTTGCAATTACAAATATGCTGGAATGGTTTTATAAAATGGTAAGGGATATTTTTTTTTTTGAGGAATTGTGAAATGCTTGATGGAAAAGGCCTAGATAGCTTTGAAGAGACTGTTGGTAAGAATATGGATGCTAAAAAAACTTTTTACATAGGCCTTAGAAGTAAATGATAAAAACCGTGATTGGAAAATGGAGGAAATGTAATCCATTCTTAAAGTTGCCAAGAACCTAGCAAGATTGATTCCTGATGTTGTATGGAAGACAGAATTTGAAAATGGTGAGCCTGGACATTTAGCTGAAGAACTTTCCAAGTAAACTTAGAAAATGCAACTTAGCTTCTCCTTGCACAATACAGTAAAATGTTAGATGAGAGAGATAAGCTGAGTTCTGAATTGTTGGGCACAAACAGAAACTGATTCTAGAAATTCCAAGCCTCTGGAAATCAATCCCTGAGATGATAGTGGCCCATTTGAGGACTTAACTAAACTTGGAACTTGTAAAGTGGTACTGACAATGCAGTTATCCCAGGAAGACTTGTGGTAAGTCTTATTGTCTGATGTCCTGGACTCTTGGTTCTTGCATGGCAAACCAACAAGCTTTTTGAGAGAGCTGTATGTACAAAACCACTGTCATTCTGCACCAAAAAGGACACCGAAGGGAGATGTGGAAGGGAAAACAGATTTAAGAGGAAAATCACAGAAGCTGAGGTCAGGAATTAAGACAACTCCTTGAGCCAAGAGAAGGACCCCATTCACCTGCATGGAGACAGTGAGTTTGTCCTGACATTTGAAGAGGTTGGATATTCCAGCCAGATGTTCTTTGAGAGTTTTGCTTCCCCAGGGTTCAGGGAGTGTGGAGTACTTTCCTTAAGTGTTAGGGACAGTAAGGTTGATACCCTATATGTCTGAGAATGGTGTGTCTGCCCCCCATGGATTAGGGGATGCCAGGTCACCAACTTATTGCTCTGATAGGGCTGGGCTTGTATGCCAGAGTTTAGGTAGGATGTTATCTTCACCTCACCATACTAGGGGGGTTAAGAATAGAGCCCAGAAATGGAGAAATTTGTGGCCATCACATCAAAACCCATGGAGGGTGATGTCTGGAGCTCGGTTGTCATCTAGATGCTTATTGAGGATAGAATCAAGAAAATGGTCATTGGACAAGGGTGTGGAATGGGTGTGTCCCCATGAAGTCCCAGGGAGAAGAAACCATCATCTTGAAATCTAATGAAGTAAGCCATGTAGGTTTACAGAACTGTAGGGGCCTGTGACTCATGTTTCACTCCCAATTTCTCCTTGTAGTAAGGCAAATGTGTATTCTTTGTCTGCCCCTTTGTATATTGGAATCAGATAAATGGTTCTATAAGTTTTAGAGGTTTAGAACCAGACTGAACTTTGGCACAAAACAAATTGTAATTCTTTAAACTGATTGTGATATGATTTTATACTTAGCATTGTTACTGAAATAAGGTGTATTGAATATTGTAATGACTTTTTTGAATTCAGAGGGTGGAATGTAAGAGTTTGGTTTTGCTTATGAAATCCAAAAATAGATATTGGATTGTGTTTTTAAACTAGTGTTTTCATCTAGGCATATTAGATTGCATTAGATTCAGAGGTTTCAACTTTTATGATTAAGCTATGATTAAAGCTTTGATTGTGTCATGTCATTGGACCAATGGGGGGGAGGGGAAACTCACACACACAAAATGACATGGTACAGTAGAGATTTGGAGTTTTGATGCTGGAGCCCTGGGAAGTAAATACAAACAGAAGCAGATATGTGAGGAAAGAGAGAAGGTTCCTTTAGGTGTGGCAGAGGCCCTGGGAAGAGAATGAGCCTGATTTTCTACAACTAACCTTGTGAAGAGAGCAGAGCAGGTGAGCATGGAAAGAAATGAGCCTTGGGGAGAGAGACAAGCCTTATGCTAGCCTAGAGCTGAAAATGGAAGGAGCTCTAGGAACCATGAAGCCTTATGAGTAAGAGAAAGCTTGAATCCTAACAGAGGCTGGCAGCCATCTTGCTCCAACACATGGCAACTGACTTTGGTTAGGGAAGTAATTTATGCTTGATTGTCTTGTAACTGTAAGCTTCTACCCCGAATAAATGCCCTTTAGGGAAGCCAAGAGATTACTGGTAATTTGCATCAACACACCTTTGGCTGACTAATACAGTACAGCAAGGTGTTATGGCTGTGAATCAGAACTCTCCATTGAAAGAGGCATGATAGGCAGATTTGTACACTCTTGTATTTAGTTATATTTAACAAGAAAATAGAACAGAAATTGATGAATGAACAACTATATGTATGAAATACTATTGAACATACACTTTGGATGGCTTGTATACTTTATTCTTATGTATCAATAAAGTTGATTTGTTTAAAAAAGAATGTAAAATAGAAGTTTGAACATGAAAGAGACAAAGAACTTTTTAGTAGAGTAAACACCTAGATTGTAACTTGCCTACCTTTAAAAAAAAAAAAAAGATTGAAGTGAGGGTGCTAATTTTCAATTGATTTTCAGGAAAGTTCCATATAGGATGCGAAATTTGAAGAGGAACCTGAAGGCAGAGAAGACAGGAGCTCTGAATATTTGAGGAAGTCTCTGCCCAGAAGACAGAATATCTAGGACAAAGATCCTTAAAAATGACTTTTTCTGATGTTCAAGGTGAAAAGGAGCTCATTGTGGTATGGAAAAGAGTAAGACAACAGTGAATAGAGATGGTTTCAGAGGTTTATGAACAAGGTGTCCTCACTGCTGCTGAAACTCCAAACTCATGGAGTCCTTTATCCATATGCTGTATCTCTCACCTTCATTAATTTCGTTGTAAGCTATCCCACCAAATGGAAAATAACTAGTCTTGCTGCCATTTTTAGGATTGTGTCCAGACTATGTATTATAGGAGACACCTACTGGAATATATGAGCTCAGATATCCCTGCCCTGAGGCCTGATCACTCCCCATCAAACCACTTTACCAAACACACACACACACACACACACACACACACACACAGAATGCACCCCTTGTCTTCTTAGTGCCAAGTTAACATCATGTTCTTCTCACACTCAGATACACTGATCAGCCCAGGAGTAAATGCAAATCAAACTGACAACATCAGATTTTCCATTTCCTAAATGTTTTGAAATGATGCTCTGAAATTCCAGGTGACAACCTTCCTTGGTTATGTAAATACAATGCTCCCTTTTGTTAAGGCGTTTTCTGCCCTGTGTTTAGAGAAACATTACAATCTGCTCAATAACAAGAGAGGAAAGAATTAAAAGGACTTGAAGGTAAAGGAAAGATATAAACACAAGTATTCCTGGAAAGACTGTGAAGAAGAAAACCTTCTTTGATTCTGACAGCATTCCAAGTTTAGTTATATCCCCTTGAAGCCCAGAAAAACTAATAAAAGAACAAAAAGCAATTCACCCAAAAGACAATGGCAGTGATCCTTTTACAGTGACAAGACACTTTATAGATGGATCCCTCCAAGAGTAAAAAGAACAAAGGAAATAAGCAAACATCTCACAATTGAAAATATATAAAAAGTAAGAAAGTGTTGGGATTTTTTATGTGAAATATTTGAAGTCTCTTTCAATGAAATCAAATGCAAAATTTTTGGTATCAGATAAGCCTGATTTTTAAACTCCAATGTGCCATATATTCATTGAGAAATTTTGAACCTTACGCCTTTCACTTATGTAGTAATCATATGACACCCATCCTCTGAAAGCAGTTAACAGATGCAATCAATACATGTAAGTACCTCAGCAGGTAAAGAATTGCTTATCACTGATAATGAGCTGAGCACATTTTTTTCTTCTAAATCTCAATTTTCACATTATTTCTGCATCTCTCAGATGCCATCCAACAGCCCTATTTCAGTTCTTCTGGATCCCTCCCAGCAAGCATAGACTGGAAACTGCTATAGATTATGAAAAGAATAAAGGCAACTTGTGGTTGAATGGGAAGAAAAATGCCTCCTAAATGATGACAGAATTTAATGCTAAGTTAGAAATAGATCTAACAACAAAGTTAATGAATAAAAGGCACAATAAATAAAATGGATGTGAAAGAAAGTTGTAATAAGTTGTAATAAGTATACAGAGTGATCTAATAACTCGAGAAAGCAGAACTTTTTAAAATCAAAAAAACAATGGGAGAGACATCATATGTAACACTGATGTACTTTCACACATTCCCCCAAATATGTCTACACAGACATGGAATAACTAAATGGCAGAGATTATAGTTGGAGAAAAACCTGCAGCTCTTTGTGTGAAAGATTATTTTATTTAGGAAGAAGTTGAAGAAGAAAAACAGGGCTTAGTATAGAAAAGCAAAGACTTAAGCAAACAATTTTCAATGAGGAAAGCAAATGGCCAATCAACAATATATTTAACCTCACCTATAAAATAAGAGTTTCCAAGCAAAATTGTAGTATATCCTATTCTACTCATTAAATTAAAATTACCTTTTTCTGTGATACCCAAAGTAAGAATATATGGCTTGTGAAATGCTGCTGAAAGGAAATATCTACCTCCATTGGATATTTTCCATCACTTCAGACACTTGCTTAAATATACCTCATCTTAAATTTTAAAAAGCAATGCCTCACTTTACTGCAAATTCTGCCACTGCTAATACTCCATTTCCCTATTTCCATTTAATCGCAAAGCTCCTTGGACAGATATGACAGTTTATCCCTGCCATATCTTTTGCTAAATGGGTTTTCATTCTCATCACTTAGTTATCCACAATGAGCCCTGTTTTGTTGATTCAAATGGGCACTTCCCTTTTAACATAATATAAATGTTCATTAACTGAGAAAGCAGGAAAATAAATGCAAACATCTCTCAGCTCTGGTCTAGGCTCCAGTGGTTCAGAGATGAACTTATATCAAAGATATTGGCTTCCTTCCACCCTGAGTCTTTCCTGTAGGAACTACTTGTTCTGCAACTCACCTGGATGGAATCTATAGGAGGTTTTTTCTGTGGAAGTCTGAATTCATCCCTACCTTGTTGATGATGGAAAATGTAGTTCTTTCCCCAAACAAGATGGGAAGAGAGAGTTGGACATCAATCCCCAAACTAGACTTAGGACCCCAAAATAAACAACCATGTGGTGTCCAGCCCAAGCGTACACAAGATAATGGACTGCAGCAAAGGAGATATTTAGAGCTTCCCTCTACCTGCTCATTAGACACCTTTCTCTCTTGTTGCTCCATCCCCTCAACAATCATTTCCTGGTGGGACACTGCTCTCGACATAGTGAAAATTTTTCTTATTTATTCTCTGTTCTGTAAAACCAGGTTATGAGTCAGGGGAATCCAGGTTTTATTATTCCTCTTCCAAGAACTCTACTGTCTTTCATACTTCTAACCTGGCAACAATTTACTCCATCCATTGCCTTAAAATGTACTTCAAAGGGAGACAACAAAGAAGATGGCCACAGAGTAAAGAGCTCCCAGAATCAGTTCCTGCTAAGGGGCAGTTGGTGATCACCCAGAACTATCTAAAGCACTTGTTTGGGGGCTCCAGGAGACCAGAAGTCCATCCTGCAACATCCTTGAAAGAATGGAAGAAGGAGACTGCCCATATGCAGAGAAGATTCATAAGTAGAGCACTCCACGCCAGGGAGGCTAGTGATAATTCTACTTTGGCAGCGCATGTCACCCCAGGAGCTATTCTGCAGCAGGAATTGGAAGCTCCATTTCCCCAAAACAGGGAAGGAAGAGATGGTTGGCCACTGATTTCAGCTACTGATTAGTAAATTTGGCTGGCTGAAGTGTAACCCTAAGAAGAGCTAAAGTTTGAGCCTGTCCAAGACAGAAGGAGGCCAGTAGTTGCCTTTCCACCACACCCCCAGCATGAGGGGAAGCTGGGCTGACTGAAAATCACAGTGATGGTAGAGACCAGATTTTTCACCCAGATTGGCCTGCAGCCCTAGTCTAAGCTCCAGTCCCACCTCTAGTAGAGAGGAACCTAGAATTCCCTGCACCAGCCTATCCAGTTAACTGCAGGTACGTATAGTGGCACAGACTGAATAATTGGAAGTCTACAAGGGCAACTGCAGTCATCTTGGACCTGCACTGCATAGATTGCTGCCCACACCTGCAGGTCCATCCCCACCCCAGGAAGGGGAGAAAGGGGCATGAAGCTTCATCAGTCTCTCTGGGCAACTACCGTCTAGGACTGCATGAGTTGGATTATTCCACACAGCGTGGCTCTGTCCCTACCCTTGGCAAAGTAGAAAGTTGGGAGAAGCTTCATCGGTCCTTGGGGCAATGAGGGCAGCTTGAGCTTCCACAGCTTATAGCACCAACTACATCCTTGGCTCCTACTACACAATCAGCAAGGGAGAAAGTGTAGGAAGTTCTATACTAAAGAGAAAAACTGCACCCAGAATAAATACTCTAGTAAGTCAGATGCCAAGACACCAAGAAAAAACCACAATCCACACCAAGAAACACGATGATATGATCCAGTTAAAGGAACAAGAGAAGCCTCCAGATGGCACAAAGGAGTTGAGACAACTAGTCATAGATGTTCAAATAAATCTCCTTAATAAATTCAATGAGATGGCTAAAGAACTTAAGGATATTAAGAAGACATTAGATGAACACAAAGAAGAATTTGAAAGTATACATAGAAAAATAGCAGATCTTATGGGATTGAAAGTTGCAATAAATGAAATTAAAAATATGCAGGAATCATATAATAGTAGATTTGAGGAAGCAGAAGAAAGGATTGGTAAGCTTGAGGAAATGGCCTCTGAAAGTGAACATACAAAAGAACAGATGAAGAAAAGATTGGAAAAAACTTGAACAAGGTCTCAGAGAAGAAAACAACAGCAAGAGATGTGTAAACATACGTGTCATAGGTGGCCCAGAAGAAAAAGAGAAGGGAAAACAGACAGAAGGGATATTTGAAGAAATAATGGTAGAAAATTTCACAAACCTATTGAAACACATAGATATATATGTTCAAGAAGCATGATGTATGCTCATCCAAAAAAAATCTGAATAGACCAACTCAAGAAACCTATTAATCAGAATGTCAAATGCCAAAGACAAAGAGAGAACTCTGAGAGTAGCAAGAGAAAAGCAATGCATAAACTATAAGAGATACCCAATATGATTAAGTGATGATTTCTCACCAAAAAGCATGCAAGCAAAAAGAAAGTGGTATGATATATTTAAGATACTACAAGAGAAACACTTCCAGCCAAGAATCTTATACCGAGCAAGGTTGTCTTTCAAAAATAAGGGCAAGTTTAGAATATTTACAGATAAACAAACTGAGAGAGTTTGTAACCAAGAGACCTGCTTTGCAGGAAATAATAAAGGGTGTGCTACAACCTGAAAAGAAAATACAGGAGAGAGAGTCCTGGAAGAGAGTCTAGAAATGAAAAATATATCAATAAAAGTAACTGAAAATGTCAAAAGAGTGGTGAAAATAAAACATGACAGATAAAACTCAAATATTCAACAACAAACTTAACCAAAAATGTAAAGCACTTCTATTTAGAAAACTACAATTCATTGTTAAAAGAAAATAAAAGAGACTCAAATAATTGGAAGAACATTCCATGCTCATGGATTGAAAGACTAAATATCCTTTAGATGTCAGTTCTACTCAAATTGATATACAGATTCAATGTAATCCCGATAAAACATCCACTAGCATTTTAAAAATAAATGGAAAACGTGATGATCAAATTTGTTTGGAAGGATAAGGGAACCTGAATAACCAGAAATATCTGAAAAAGGAAAAGCAAAGTTGGCAGACTCTCATTTATGGACTCTAAGTCATATTATTTAGCAACAGTGGTAAAAACAGGAGACATAAAGACAGATACATAGACCAATGGAACTAAATTGATGGCTAAAAAACAGACCCTCACATCTACGGTTAAGTGATTTTTGACTAGCCTGTCAAACCCACCCAGCTCGGGCAGAACATTCCATTCAACAAATGATGCTGAGAAAACCAGATATCCATAGCAAAAGAAGGAAAGAGGACCCCTACCTCACACTTTATATAAAAATTAACTCAAAATGAATCAAAAACCTAAATATAAAATCAAGAACCATTAAGCTTCTAGAAGAAAATGTAGGAAAATACCTTCAAGACCTGGTGGTAGATGGTGGATTCTTAAAGTAGAGAAGACAAGAACTGAGATAGAATACTGATATTTAATGTATGTGGAAGTTTTAATTAGCTTTACTGTAAAAGTCAGGAAAGGTACAGAGTTGATGGTAACACATTATAGAGCAAGAGCTGGTTTATAAATGGGCATGTGGCTGAAAATGTTAGTCTAGGGATGTAAATGAAAATTGACAGAAAGCTGGAGAATAATCTAGAGACTAAATAGCACAGTAAACCCAGAGGTGGATGAGAATTGTGGTTGATGGTATAGATGAAAGACTGTCCTTTTTGACCTAGAGCAGATGTACAACACTATTGCAGGGTGGTAGGAATGTGGAGAAGCATGTAAAAAATACAACTGGTGTGACCTATGGACTGTGGTAAACAGTAATAATGTAATCTTCTTGCATCTATGCCAAAGATGTATTGTGTTGATAATGGAGAAGTATGGGAAATGTTCTCCAAATGAATGCTGTGGACCTGGTAATAATTGGATTACATCTCATAATCTGTAACAAATGTTCTCCATGGTGTGATGTGGTGATAGAGGGGTGTTGTTTGGGAATTCTGCACATGTGCATGGTTGTTTTGTAAGTTTACAAATTCTGTGATAGAAATATATTTTTAAAATAATAATAGGGTGGGTTGGGGGGAAAATACACCAAATGTATGATAAGGACTACAATTAGTAGTAAGATTTTGACAATATTCTTTCATAATTTGTAAGAAATGACTCACAACAATGCAAGGTGTTGGTGGGGTGTTGATGTACGGGACCCCTGCATGATGATATGAATGTTTGCTTTGTAAGTTCACAACTTTTTACTATACACTTATTGTTTATGTATGTTCATGTATAAATGATATAAAAATAATAATAATAGGGTGGATTGAGGGAAATACTTTGGTTAGTAGTAATATTTTCAGGATGTTCTTTAATCATTGTTAAAAATGTTTAACAACAATGCCAGGTATTGGTGGTGGGGTGAGGTATGAGAGTTCTGTATGATGTTATATGTTTGTTTTGTAAGTTAACAAGTATTGCTAAACACTTATTGTTTATGTATGTTCATGCATGAGTGATATACTTCAATAAATTAATACTTTAAAAATTATTTCAAAGGTTAACACTGAGGGATCCAACTTGACTAGGTCTCTTGGTTCTCCAAAACACTGAAATGGGCTGAGGATACAGGCATATTATTTGCCATTAGAAACTTATTGTTTTCCTCTATGTTCATTTGACATACAAACCATGGATGCTCTGGCCCTTATTTGATTATGCTATTCCAAAACATTAGGAATTCTATGCTAGTAACACAAGTTAAGAACTATGTATAAAATGATTGCTGATTAAAAAAGAATTTAGATATTTTTATGTAGCATGTAACCTATAGTTAATGTCTCATTTAATTTTCCACATATCCTTGAATAGTAATCAATTTTTAATTAATAGGTTTATTATAATTTATTTTTAGACTAAAAATGAATCTATTATTTATATATTTTTAACGTTTTTATTGTAAAAATAAGTACAACTCAAAAATTTGCATTTTCAAATTTTTTTTTACTTTTTTAAAAGATAGTTAGATTACATAAATGTTACACAAAAAAATACAGGGATTCCCACATGCCCCACCTACCACACCTCCCACAACCTCCCATATAAACATCCTTCATTAGTGTGGCACATTAATTGCAATCGGTAAATGCATCCTGGGGCTTTGCCATTAAGCATGGACCTCAGTTCACATTGTAGACCACACTCTCTCCCACATAGTTCTGCATGTTATAAGATGATATAAAATGGCCTATATCTGTCATTGCAATGTCACTCAGGA
>JAQZBX010038595.1:7952-23460 GCA_029593785.1 Cabassous unicinctus | reverse complement strand
AGCCCATATTTTATTCCTCAATCCTGAGGATTCTGGGATGGTGATGTCCACTCCAACTCTAATTGAGAGAGGGTTTCGATCCCATATGGCTGATGGATGGGACTCTCTTGCTTGCAGTTGTAGACTCTCTCGGTTCCTTGGTGTGATGGTTGTCCATCCTTACCTCCTTGTTAGTTGTCTTGGATGAGTCCTATGAACTGGAGAGTAGGTGTAACTCCGCTGAGGCTCAGGGCCCAGCTAACACTTTCATACCACTCCTTAATTTTACTATTCTGTGACTTCCTAAGCCTTAGCCCGTTCATATCCACAGAGTAGCTTGGAATTCTGAACTGAGACCCCAATTTTCATTTCTTTCTTTCTTGTCATCAGATATTTCTGCTAGATCAAAGGGAGACCCCAGACTCCATTTTGCACTGAGTCCAGGATCTAAGACCACATGATAAAAGAGGAGGAATCAGCTGCTGGAGCAGTCACTTCTTGACTGGGGACCACAATGGACTAGGAAGGCACTGTCCAGTATAGTTGCCAGTATTGGCTCTTTAGATTTAAATTTTAATCAATTAAAGTTAAATAAAATTAAAAATAGAGTTCCTCCATCGTACTATCCGTTGTTAAGTATCCCATAGCTGCAGATGGCTGGCGGCTATTGCAAAAGACAGGGAAGATTTTATAGACCCTTTCATCATCACAGAAAGTTCTGCTAGACAGCACTGGTCTAATTCCCTTTCTTATTCAGATTTAAGTGGCTCTGTATGGGGTAATGACTTAAAATCAGAATTTTTCCCTTATGAATGACAGTCACAGAAATGGTCAAACCTTTGTTTGATAAAAATAATGCCTTTGAATAGAGCAAGCCAGAGAAAATGACTTCACAAAATTCATGGTGTTCCCATGGTAAAAGCCCTGGTAAAAGCATGGGCAACTGGTAAAAGCATGGGCAACTTAGACCTGCTTGGAAATAAATGAGTAGATACCAGCCTGCCATGGCCTGGTATCGGGGTTGCCGCTACTAATAACGGCAGGCGTTTGTAGAGCGTTTTGCCAGGTGGCTTCGTGTATTTCATTTGCTTCTCACCGAAGTCCTTGAGGCTGGAATGAAAGTTGTCATTTACAGATGAAGAAATAGAGGCCTGAGAACTCTCAGGTAATCAGCACTCAAACTGAGACTAGAAACCAGGGCTTCTGAACTCTTGTTCAGTGCTCCAGCCACTCCACCGTGTTGCTTGAGAGATCTGTTCAAGGTTCGTGGGATTGTCCAATATCGACTGCGCGTGGGCAGCTCTGAACACGAGGGCTTTCTCGTGGCTGCTCTCATGTTATAGTCTGCCCACAAGAAATAGTAGAGACTTCAGGAATGTGGAAGTCAATATTGTAGTGCCGACAAGGGTTTCGTTTCCAGAATATTAAGAACTTTTTCTACAAATTAGTTTAAAAGGAAAAAAAAAAGAAAAATTGGCAAAGGACATGAACAAGTAATCCACAGAAGAGGAAATTCAAATTGCCAATAATCATTTAAAAATGTGCAAACTTATTAGTAAAAAAGAAAACATATGTTGAAGCAGAGATGGTGGTGACGGTAGCACAACATTGTGAACATAATTAACAGCACTGAATTATATATTTGAGTGTGGTTAAAAGTGGAAATTTTAGTTTATATATAGGGTACTAGAGTAAAAATTAAAAAAATAAATCCATGGGACTGCACAACACAAACAGTGAACCCTAAGTTAAACCATGGGCTATAGTTAATAGCATAATTAAACAAAACAAAACAAGGACAGATTATTTTTACATCCACCCAATTAAGAAACATTTTAAAAGTCTCATAATATCAAGCATTTAAGAGGAAACAAGAACTGTCATAAAGTGGGGATAAATTGGTACAGCTTCTTGGGAGAACAAGCAGTATCTAGTAAAGTTGAAGATACATATATTCTACAGTCTAAGAATTGACTTATAGATGTATAGCTTAGGGAAAATTTCTCATGCACAGACAAGCAGATATGATCACGTATATGCATTGTAGCTTTATTTTTCACTGCAAAAAATTAGAAACAAACAAACAAAAATTGGAAACAAGCTAAATGTCCATCAATAAGGGACTTGATGAATGAAGTATAATCTATTCATACAAAGAAATAATCTTTGGTAATTAAAATAAATGAACTTGGTGTAAATGCTTCAATATAAATAACTCTGAAAAGCATGGTGTTGAGTGAACAGGGTTAGTTGCAAAAATATATGTGCAGATGATATTGTTTATATAAAATTTAAGAAAAAATTCATATTGTATATTGTTTGTGAGTACATACTTAAGTACTAAAAACATTAACAATATGAATATGAAATTCCAACCAACTTCAAGATGGTGATTGCCTTTGAAAATGGAGGGAAAAGGTATGGGGAGTTCAATTATATCTGTAACTTTTGGCTTAAATTTTTTTTTTTCCAAAACAGATGGGAAAAAAATGCCACGTAACGTGTAATATTGATCTTACAAAAGGGTAAATGGGGTACATGATGTCTGTCAAATTATTCTCTGTACTTTCATGTACATTTCATATATTTCATAATTAAAAAAAAATAGAAAACATTGTGCCAGATCGGTTTTATGCTGATATACTATCAGCTTGTAAGCATGCAGGGACCCCTTCAGGCCTGACCAGAGCAAACAGAAGAGGGCGAGAAGAGGCACTAGAAGTTCTTGCCGCAGGGCAAGTCAAGTGTAGAGCTGGGGTGTGACAGTGTAACTTTACGTTGAGGCACAGACCCCTCGCTGTGCTAAGCAGAGACCTCCAGGGAACTTAGCTTCTCACAGTGTGAAATAGTTGGCAGCAGCGCCCTTCAGCTTTGCCTCTTTTCATCCTTACTAAGATGTCACCACCTGAATTGTGACTTGGCCTTAACACTCACTCCCCATCTTGAAAAAAAAAACACCACATGCCC
This sequence comes from Cabassous unicinctus, assembly GCA_029593785.1. Lineage (NCBI taxonomy): Eukaryota > Metazoa > Chordata > Mammalia > Cingulata > Chlamyphoridae > Cabassous > Cabassous unicinctus. Next base: position 20,514 of record JAQZBX010038595.1, on the reverse strand, counting down.
AAACCCCACAAAACTTAAAATGCAAAACTAAGTTTTTAGAAGCAATTAATGTTAGACTTAGGCAATGATTTTCTTGGGTCTCCGGAAAGCTCAGCATTACTGAAAGTGCTTTTGTTTGTTTTACCAGGATAAAAAGGGTAAAAAATTTAATTAGTGTTTCATGAGTCACACAGCTGACACACACCTTTTCCTTTTAAAAACAAACAACCGAGACACCTTAGACATTAAACATCCCTGCCCCCTTTACTGCTGCCTCCCTTCTCCTTACCCCAATTTCAAGGCTCTTTCAGGCTTTCAAACGCTTTGTACGATTAGATGTTCCGCATTTTAGTCATCTTCCCTAAAAATGTCTCTTCCAGATCAGCTTCTTCCCGGGTGTCAGCTGACTTTGAGTGAATAAACGAGCATCTATTGGGCACCTGTTATGTGAGATGCTTTCACATTCCTTACTTCCCTGGACTTTTTTGGATTTGGTATTTGGGTTCTCCAGAGAAACAGAACCAACAGGATATATAAGTATATGGAGCTTTATTATAAGGACTGGTTCACACAACCGTAGGGTTGGCAAGTCCAAACTCCTCAGGGCAGGCCGCAAGCTGGAAACTGTGATAAGGATGATCTGGAGCCTCAGAATTTCCCCAGGGGAAGCTGGCTGGGTAAAAATTCCAGCAAGAGCCAGTGCTGAAGGTGGGCCTGAATTCCTCTGGTGACCTCTGAAATCCTCAGTTCTGACATTTAAGGCCTCCTACTGTTTGGATGAGGAGATTTCCCACATTGCTAGGGGCAATTTTCTCCTTTGTTGGTCATAGATGCAGATCCCATTTCAAAGCACTCTCCCAGGAACAATCAAGCTTTGTGTTTGACCAAACAACTGGATGGCAGAACCTAGCGACATTGACACATGAAATTAACCATCGCAGATTCTCATAATAATCCTTTAAAATAAGTGTGATCATCGATATTATTCTCATTGCACAATTAAGAAAACTGAATATCAGAAAGGTTAAGTGGTTCGTCTGTGTTGACTGGACAAATAACTCTATAATGTAGAGCCAAGATTGAAAAGCTGCACTGGATCTCTAAGTCCTGAGTTCCAATCCCAGACTATTAATTGTGCAACCCTAGGCAGATCATGTCACCTATCAGAACTTTAGTTTTCATCCCTAAAATGAAGGGATGGGACGAGATAATGTCTAAATTTCCTTTATAATGCTGTGATGGTTCAATTCACATGCCAGCTTGCAAAGTAAGGTTTCCAGTTGTTTGGTAAAGCAAGCACTGGCCTGATTGATACTGTGAAAGTATTTCATGGATTTAAATCATTAAATCTGTGGCTGATCACATCTATGGTCAGCAAAGAAGATTGCCTTTAGCAATGAGAGGAATCTCATCCAATCAGGTGATGGTCTTCAAGGGAAAACTGATGATTTCAGCAGTCAGAAAAAAGTTCTTTCTGTACTTCAGCCAGCCAGCTTCTCCGGGGAATTCATTGAAACCTTCATCAGAGCTTCCAACTTGCAGCCTGCTCTATAGAATTCAGACCTGGCAATCTCCACAGTCCTGTAAAGCCAATTCCTATAATGACTTTCATAATATAATACATGTACATATTATATATTATACATGTATAATATAGAGTGTATATGTAATCTCCTGTTGGTTCTGTTTCCCTGAAGAAACTTAACTAATATAAATGCTAAGGTCTTTTCTATGGAAATTTTATCTTAGGAAAAGAACAGAAAAGACAGCTTATCTTTACCATCTACTCCTTTTTCCTACTTTTCTGTGGACAATGACTCAATGAATTAGTTGATCAAGTGGAAAATGCTCAGTGGGCAAAAAGTGTATCCTGGTCAACCAAAGGCTCAATAAAGGACCGCTTTCTCTGGGCAGGACTCATATCAGACTCTCTGTTATCTGAAATAGCTGGCATATTTGGAAAGCAGCCTGTGTTATAATTATCTATGAAACACAAAGAATTGGGAACTGACAAAGATTTTGTGCATATGGAAAGTTGAGAAGCCACGCCTCCACCCGCATGACTTCGCAATGCTCTTAATTCAGACATGAAGGGATCTCCTGTTCATAGGATCGCAGTGTTGGTTCTTTTCCTTCTAACCATGTGCCCACTGTGTCAGGTTAATATCAGAACTAGAGTAGGCTCTTCAGGACCCTGGAAAATAGGTTTTAGATCTAGTACAACTGGACTATTTTTTCCAGTTGTAATTCTGGCTTGACTGAGACTATATGGGTTGATCTTGAGCTGGGTCCCAAAGCAGAGGTACAGTTTGGATACTGCATCAGAAGGTGGTATGGGGGGGGGAGGGGAGCGAGGAGGTAAGTGCAGGAATGAGACTTACTTGAATGAGGGAAAAGGAAACAGAACAGAGGGCCACAAAGAAGATGCATAATAAGAAATAAAGTGGTTTGTCATTCGGCAGTAGAGAATGGCAGTGCATATCAAAGTCACCGGCATTAGACTAGTTGGGATGGGATTCTGCCACTTAGCAGCCCTTGGCAAGTCATTTAAGCTCTAAGGTTTAGTTTCTTCATTGATACACTCTGACTCATGGGGTGGTCATGAGGATTAAATAAGGTAATCCCTGCAAGGCTTTGAGCATAGAACACTCATAAACATTAACTATTATGAGCATGGGGTTAGGGAATTTTGGACATTGCCTTCAAAGGATGCTACTGAAGGCTTTGAACACGGGAGTGATGATTTTAGGGCACTGGCAGTGTGCAATTGAATTTCCACGGAGGCTAGAGAACAGTTTGGAGGTCATGTTGATGATCTGGGGATGACGTAATTGGGCCATGGCTTGGAATGATGTTAATGAGAATAAAAGGGAAAGGGCAAATATGACAGCCATTTCAGGATTTTAAAATGCAGTGAAAGAAGGGGAAAAAATAGAAAGATGATCCAAAGATGCCTTCTTGTTTTGGGACCTGGCCTAATTCAATGGTGGCATCATGAATGAATGGAGGAACTGGTTTTAAGGGAAGAAAACATTTTGAGATTTATTTCTTACTACTTAGGGTATGGTGGGCCATCCAAATGGAATCATCAAGACTATTCATCCATTGAAGAGAACTGACTGTATTTATTATTTGAGAGTCTATCCTGTATTTCCTAAACTTAATTTTTTTACTGCTTAAATCTTTTTTCCCTATCTCATACCTCCTGCAGTATTGTTTACTTAATATTTTACTTGACTTCAGCTTAAACTGATTTATCTGGCTTCATCTAAACAATCATATCTGAAATCTCAGTCTTTATTGTGCTAGTTTTTATTTTGTCTAGTACACATTAAAATAAAATCATAACTGTTAAAATACAAATATTTATCCATATACTTCCTAAAATCAGTTCCAGCACCAATGTTGTAACATACATCACACTTTGTGAAACACTGAAAAATATGAAAATTAAAGCCATGAGAATCACTGACTTTCCCATGGAAATAGAATGGCAAGAAGATCAGGTAGCTAAAATGAGGGAGGAAATGGGGCCAGAGAATTACAAAGAAAGAAAGTATAGGAGAACCAGAATTGTATAATATAGCAGCATGGCAAATAGGTTTGGGACAGAGTGGGAGGGAGGGAGAAAATTTCAAAGACAGGGTAGTTGAAAGCACCAAATGTCCAGAATGGATTTTTGAATGAAAGGCCATGGTATTTAGCATTAGAATAAGATAACATAGGGATATGTTAACAGATTCTGGATATGTTTTGAAAGTAAAGCCAGCATGGTTTTCTAACAAACTCGATGTGGGGTGTAAGAGAAAGGGACAAGAACACCCCCATGGATTTTGATCTAAAGAATGGGAATATTGTAGTGACTATTGACTGAGTAATGGAAGATCTGAGGTGGTCCAAGTTTGGGTGGAAAGACCAGGAATTCCATTTTGGACATGTTAAGTTTGAGAGGTCTATTGGTTTTTTAGGAAGGGTTTTAGAGGAGACAGTTGGATAAGTGGGTCCGGAGTTCAGGGCTGTGGACCAGTCTAGAGAGATCATTTGGGAACTGTCCAAAATATGGTTTATAATTAAATTCATGACATTAGATGTTTTCATGGTATCAGTTAGAATGGGGTTGGTTAGCTATGGTAATAAACATCCCCAAACCTTGCTGGCTTATAAACATATGATGTTTATTTCTTGTGTGTGCGGTATATCCACTGTCCTCAGGCTGACAAAGCAGACAGAGGGAAAAGAGAGCTCCGGAGGGACTTGTATTGACAAGTAAATATTCTGGCTCTGAAACTATTGACCAGAACTAGTCACATGGCCCCACCCACGTAGGAAGTAATGGAAACACAATCCTATCAAATGCCTGGAAGCCATGGAGGTGGAAATGGTTTGAGTACTGGGCAGTGATGGGCAGCACGATTCCGAGGGAGTGAGCTGGAGCAGTGGAAGAAAGAAGGCCAGGGATGAGCTTGGGGCATTCCCACATTAAGAGACTGAGAAGATGAGAAGGAATGAGCAAAGAAGATCAAAAAGGAAAACTAGGAGACTGTGGTGCTCTAGAAGGCAATTCAAGCTTTTGTCCCTTGGATTTAAACGCTTCAGAGAATAGAAAGGAATGGAAGGACTAAGGAAATTCCCCAAACCCCACAAAATGAGACAAAGCAGAAAGTGAGGGAGAGGAGCCTGGGAGTACATTAAGAAGAAGGCGTGTTTTGGCCTCTAAGTAAAGCTAAGCCACTTGTCCCTTAGTTGTGAAGACATCTACCCCACTTGGGTCTTAATCTCCAATTGGTGCCTCCTGTGCCAAAATGGCGGGTTCAAGCCATGAGAGAAAAATTATATAAATTAGGATGCATACCCTTTTGGCTTGATTGGTGGTTTAATTAGATACATGTCCTTTCACTGCCATCGTAAGCGAATTCGTGAAGAATCTAGAAATTCTGGGTTGTTACATTTGTCTCTCAAAGGCTGGGTTTTTTAAAAAAGTATTTAATGTACTTATGAACTTGATGACTTTGGCACGGAAGAGGCAATGCTGTCACTGCAGGGAGAGGCCAATCTTATTCTGCTAACGAGGAAATTGCAAGGCTAAACAAAGAGGGAAAATGGGGCAAATTGCCCTCTAGCCTCTTACCTTTTTCTGCTGAGTGTCAGTCACAAAATAGAGGTCCTAGAACATTGAAACCAACCATGAATTTAAAGACACCAGCAGAAAGCCAGCGGAAGCCCTTGCCCGTTTTACAAGGCAGTCTTCCGTCTTCCTTTTGCTTGGGTTTTTTTTTTCCCCTTCTTTTATGGCAGCTAGTTTAAAGTGATGCCGCAACTCTAACAGATACTAGGAATGAATATAACCCAGATCCTGAAGGGCTTATTCAACAAGGGTGAGTGTGGAATCAGAATAAAGAAGGGGGGGCCATCTGGCACATGGCCTTGACTCTGGACAGGATTGCTTTAAAGTCACTGCTCAGCAGTGGTCTCCCAGATCAGGATGGCAGAGCGGTGATGGGGCCAGGGCAGTGCTGGGCACTTGCTCTCTTCCTTTGCTTACCTTGACCCTCCTGGATCCTGCCTAGATGAGCTCAACTAGTTAATTTTAATGTGCTTTGCATATTTAGGATTTAAGGGAATGTCATTTTGAAAAGGCATTTCTTTTTCTAGGGTATTTTTACTTAATTTAGGGTAGGTGAGTACAGTCCCATTTTTTCCAGCATGAACAAAGAGGTGTTTGTGTCTAAGTCTGTGTATGTGTTTGGGATTTCTATGGAGATTTCAATTCAAACCTACATACTTTATAAATATATGGTTTTTAGATATTAGTCATAAGATATTACTTCTAATTCAAAAGCTAAACATGGTAAGTCTTATATATTAAATTAGATACTCTTTTAGAGAAGGCATTTACATACGTCAACGTGTGGATAAACTTTTTATCACTAATTCTTGGTTATTATCAATCAGAATTAAACCAATTCTTATCTCGTCCCAGATTTTCAGAATTCTCCTTTCTAAATCACTGACTTGGCATCACAGATAATTAGTTCTCGTCACGGAACATTTACTGAGTGTCTACTATATATCAGGCAATATGCTTGGCACTAGAGATGGGGAATGAATAAGAAACTGGATTTATTTTAAAGGAACTCAAAATCTAAGGACAAATATATAATAACAGAATGTTAGGTGATAAAAGTATATAAGATTATTAATATAATACAAAGGAGGGAGGGATTGACTGTCAAGGTGAGAGGATTCTAGGAAAGGCTTCCTGAAGAAAGGGATATCTGAATTTGGTTTTGAAGGATGAATAGGAGTTTCCTAGTCACATTCAGGATAAAAAGAATGCAATGAGTATAGGCACAGATACTTGAAATAGCCTAACACATGTCGGGAACTAGATGTATTTCTGTGTAGTGTTAGAGAACAAGTGGTAGAAAAGGAGACTTGATAGATAGGAAGAGGCAGAAATCCTGGACCTTATTTGTAATCGATAGCATAAAGCGTGAAGGTTTCTCAGCAGGTGGTGTGATTGGATCACTCTGGCAGCAGTGTGGAGGAAAGACCAAGGATATCTCTGGGGATGGGAATGCTATTTGATCCAGGTCAGAAAACCAATTAAGAGTTTGCTGCATTAGTTTAGGCTAGCAATGATAAGAGTTTGGACAAAAATGTTAGGATGTTTGCAAACCAGGGCAATTTGAAAGGCATTTAGAAGATTAAGAATACTCAGTGAAAAGATAACCTTAGTTTAACAATCTGTCCTCAATCTGGCCTCACAATCTTCGCAATATTTCCTTGGCTCCTCTTCATCTGTGATTCCCAATCACCTAGCAATGCTACCCAGAGCGTGAAAACTTCCATCCTAGCCTTTTCGAACCTAGAAAGCTTCTCAGGCACTTGTTAGAAGAAGTAGAGAACAACCCGGAATATGTCTTTCCATCTGCTCTGTGAGCCTTTGGCTGGCAGCTGCTAACTAGGTGTAGCCTTATTTAAATACTTTTTATAAGAACATCCAAGCTCATGTCTGACTTAATTTTCAGAATTCCATTTATACACCTAAAGAAAACATTAGAATGGATTCTCTGAAACCCATATTTTTACCAAAGAGAAACCGAGCAATTTGTGGTCAGATATTGCATGGATTTATTTATTTATTTATTTATCCCCAAAGGAAACACTCCTGAAAAAAAAAATAAGTACTTTATTGAGAGACAGCTCTCTTAAGTCTTCAGAGTACTACGCTTTTTCTCCCACCTCATTCCCTGCACTCAACCAATATTCCCTACAGCAGTGAGCCCCAAACTAGTCTGTAAGTTAAAAAAAAAATTAATTCTAAAGCCCAGGTTACATCCCAGGCCAATTAAATCATAATATCCTGGGGGGAGGGGGTGGGGAACCACGCATCAGCAATTTCCGAAGCTCCTAGGTGTCCCAATGTGTGGACAGGTTTGGAAATGGAAGCTCTATAGGTTAACACAAGAAATTTCAGTATACTATATTGGATGCCATGATTGCCTCTTCTTGCGGATTCCACAGTAACAGTTATGCAGTCCCCAGTGCCCTCCAAGACCAGGCAAGAAATCTCCTGAGCTTTTCTGCCCAGGCTTAGGGTCTATTTCCATGGGCATGGAAAAGGTAGAGAATGGACATTTATTAGGCTCAAAAATTTAAACTACTTGTTGCCTTACTCATTGGCTTCCCTTTATCCATGTCAGTGAGGACGAGTGAGCTGGGACAAACCCCATATTATAATAGGAAACAAACTGGATGCCTTGGCTTCATCTCATTGTCCTCTTCCAAGCTCAAGCAATGTTAAGAGCCTGCAGGAATGGAGTCAGGGTTTCTTGTCTCTCGAATATCCACCATTGCTGGGAGAGGAGGGCTGCACCCATCCAAAGCCCATCTTAGGGTTTAAAGGGCAGCTATCAGTGAACTCAGAAACCATAGATCCAATCTTGTTGCCATAGGATCCCTGCAATTCAAAGCTCAGTCTGTGGATGAGCAACATAGGCTTCCCCTAGTAGCTTTCTGGAAATACAGAATTTTTGGCTCCATGCTAATATGTATCTCCATGTATCAGCATTGACTCTTTAACAAGATCCTCAGGTGATATGTGAGTACCTTGAAGTTGAAGAACTATAACTTTAGTCTACCTTGATGGGGGAGGGGGGAGGGGGAAAGCTAAGTTCTGACAGTTTCCCTATTGCTCAGAAAGTGTCTAAAATGTCTAAACACTTGCTTTTTGTGGGATTTTGACTACTTTGTTTTTTTTTTTACTGAAAATGCCATAGATATATACATCCTATTGCTATGAAAAAATAGACTTAACTTCACTGCTTTCAAAAGCAATGGCAATTCTTGTGTTAATGTTTTGATGCCTGAGTCTTTGCATTTGATTAGAGGAATTGTAGGATCCTCCACTCTAGCTGTGCTTACACTAGCAGCTACGATGAAATGGAGAAATTATCTGAATCCATTTACTCTCAAAGATTCCCTTATAACCTTTCTCCTTTATCTCTGTACTATCAAGCTACCCCAGTTTAGCTGAGAAAAAAATAATGATCTGAATGAAAATGCAATCAGTTTAAGTCTGTTCTTGGGCAGAGGGATTATGAAAGAGCCAGCGCCAGGGTGTAGATGTGTAATATGCTCGGCACATTACAGAGAGGGGGTTAGGGAGATCAGAGGTCAAAGTTTAACACTAAACCCAGCTGGAGAAAGAAGGGCTGGTGGAAGGTGGGCTATGGTAGGACAAGTGAGGGAGGGGAAAGTGGGGTGTAAGATGGCAAATGAGGGTTCCATGCTTCTTGGCTATGGAATCCAGGGAAATGAATTTCCACAACTGCTGAGTTACAGCCTAGAAAACCTGAGCAATGGGGGTGCAGAAGGAGCTGGGATTGTTGGAAATGCTTGTTATGGGAGCTAGTCAGTCTGATAGCGAAATGAGTCTTAATATGAAGTTAGGTTCTTGTGTTTATTTTTTTTATTTTTTTAAAGATTTATTTATTTATTTATTTATTTATTTATCCCCCCCCTTGCTGCTTGTGTTTGCTGTGTCCATTTGCTGTGTGTTTTTCTGTGTCTGCTTATCTCCCCCTTGCTGTGAGGTCTTGCTGCATCAGCCCACCACGCCGCGCGGGCCGGCCTGCCCTCACAAGGAGGTCCCATACGGTAAACGGGAGCTCTATCGATTGAGCCACACCCACTTCCCGGTTCCTGTGTTTAGAATCTAGTCTGGATACAGTTACAAAGCTCACTACTTCGAATTTACCAAATCAGAATCAAAGGAAGGAAGGGAAGAAATCAGAACTGTTATTTATTTATTTATTTATTTATTTTTTTAGCTCAGTCTTTCCATTTTATTTATGAGGTAGTAGAACCATTAGAGATGCAGTGATGGATTTTTACCAAAAAGGTCCCCAGCTCCAAGTCCACGACAACAGGTGTCCCACCATGACCTTGCACATGGCAAGAGAGACAAGACTTCAAGGGCAGTGCTTCCCAGCCTGCAGCCACAGCTGCAAGCCTTTACCATGGGCAGGTTCGGGCTCACTGGGTCTGAGGTGGAGGTGGGGCCTACAGTTTACTCTGCATTTCTAGCAAGCTCTCAGGGTCAGTGGTCCTCAAGGTGTGGTTCATCTGGGAGCTGGTTAGGAATGCAAATTCTCAGACCCCACTGCAGACCTCACCCAATCAGAAATGCTGGGGGTGGGCTTCAGCAATCTGTGTTTTAATAAGCCCTGTGGGTGGTTTTGAGACAGAATAAAGTTTGAATCTTTCCTCTAGAAAAAAAATTTCCTGAATCTTTCTCTGTCTTGGAATTCCCTGAGGAGTTAAAAAAATGCATAGTGACTGAATCAGAATCTAGGGGAACTGTGTGTGCTTTAGGGGGGATGAGGGTTGAGGAGGATTAAATATCTATATTTTTTTGAAAAATATTCCAGGTAATAATGCTAGGCAGTCAGATTTGGGAACCACTCTTCTCGACTGTTTCCTGGAATCACGTGGGTTGAAATCAGGCATCACAAAATGTTCCATTTATAACCAGCTGTCCAGTGAGCATGTTGATAGCTGAGAGAACTAACCTTTCCCTTCCCCCTCATCTTTTATGCCCCAAACCTCTTCTTCCAACAGGGCCATTCCGGACTTCTGATAACACCTGCCATTAGCAGAATGTCAGTGAGCTGAATTTCATTAGGTTCTGACACGTTTGCCCTGCAAGTCTGTGCTGTGGCTTGCCTTTATGTTAAATTAGTTCTCATCCACCTGCATTATCAAGAGCTTGCCCTTTTGCATTGTCATTGTCTTTTGTCATCTTGAGTGGCCCCTGCCACTTCCACATGCAACTCATCTCAGTGAGTTGACAGGTTGGGGCAAGCCATGCTTGGGTGAGTTACCTTACACTGCACACAGTGGGGCCACATGTAACAGAACCAGAGACAACATCAGAATGGTAAGCATCAAAAAGTTTGATGGCACTAAGTGTCAGAGAGGTTACAGGGAAATAGGCACTCAAAGGCCCCGTGGGGAGAAGACTAAAATGGTGCAGCCGATTTGGAGGGCAGTTTGGTAATATCTAAAATTTTTATTTAAATCACATACTATTTGCTTTGGCAATTCTCTTTCTAGATGTTTACCCTACAGACATACCCATACAAGTGCACAAAGATGTATGCATAAGAATGTTGATGGCTGCATTTTTTTGTAATGCCAAGAAACTACAATGTCTATCATTCAAAGAGTGATTAGAGGGAAACGGATGTGGCTCAAGTGATTGGGTTCCTGTCTACCATATAGGAGGTCCAGGGTTCAGTTCTCGGGGCCTCCTGGTGAAAAGGCAAGCTGGCCCATGTGGCGAGCTGGCCCAAGCAGCGAGCTGGCCCACAGGGAGTGCTGGTCCATGCAGAAGTGCTGGCAGAGCAAGATGTCATAACAAAAAGAGACATAGAGGAGAGACAATAAAAGACACAGCAGACCAGGCAGCTGAGGTGGCGCGAGAGACTGAGCAGCCTCTTTCCCACTCCGGAAGGTCCCAGGATCGGTTCCCAGTGCCACCTAAAGAGAAGACAAGCAGACATAGAAGAGCACACAGAGCAGACAGTGAGTGCAAAAACAATGGGGGGTGGGAGCGGGAAGAGAAAGAAAGAAATAAACCTTTTTTTAAAAAAAGAGTGATTACATAAATGATGGTATATCCATGCATGGATTTGTTCCGGAAGAGAGGTAACACTGGGGAGGGTTGAAGGATTGAAGTCCACTAGGATGTTGTCCACAGGTCAGCAGGCAGCCTCTGCAGCAAGGTAGTCTCAGGGAAGGTGAGTGGAGGAAGGAATAGGAAAGGGGAAGAGAGACAGGCAGGCCTGAGAGATGAGGTGGTAGAGAAGGAATGTGTGGGATCCATGAGACAAGGGTAGCAATTTGGCTTTGTGCTTGTGCTGGGTGCAAGCAGGATATTCTTCTGGAAATACCACTCATTTTTTAAGTAGCAATTCAAATGTCCCCTCCTCTGTGCAACCTTCGTTTGTCCCCTCCCAGCCAGAGGAGTCCTTCCCACCTCTATGCGTCCAATGCATTGTGTGAACAGTCATCTCTCAACAGCCCTGCTCTCTCAGTCAATTGAGTATGTTCTTCCCTCCTCCAGAAACGGTCCCTAAAGGCCACTATCATATTTTGTGAATTTTCTATATTCCCACAGTTCCTAACACTCTGTTTTGCAGTGGGCAGTGAGCATTCTTTCCCCAAGGAATCACTTATTTAACAAACACATTTATTTCCCAAACACTTATCCAGTGTTTGCTGTGGGTTCTGTCATTACGCCCATTTCGCAGAAGACAAGATTGACACATTGAAAGATCAAAGCTGAGATCAGCCCACCCAACATGGTTGTCTATTCTGCCCTCTTACCCCTGCACTGACCTTCATCTAGCTTGTAGCATGATAGCACATTTCTTGGTTTCCCAGTCTGAGAGTCAAGAAGAGTGCCTCATTGTATTTTGGAAAAGATGCTGACAACCTGATGGAATTCAGTTTCCATACACAAAACACTCTCCAGATGGCTGTGCAGTAGGAAAGGTGGCATGGCACTCAGGCTACTTTATTAGAGCGTCATCTTTTTACCTGCTCCATCTCTTTATTTATTAGATCAGGTCTCCCAGGAAGTGTGTGATGCTCCTCAAACTGTGACCAAGGGCCCAGAAGGGCCTACAGAGACTATTACGGAGATGTCTGAAGAAGTCGCTTAAAAGAAGGGAACAAGAACTTAGAAAAAGAACTGGGATGTGGGTAAAGAATTACCTGAAAGAAATATTTATGAGTAGAATGTGAAAGAGTCCTGTGGTGGAAAACTCCAAAATAAGTCACGAGGTTTATTTTTACCAACCTATCCTCCCTAGAATTACAGAGCTACTATTACATGAAGGACAATATTTGTTGTCATGGTCTCTGTTAAAATAGAGCAGGGAACTTCTGCAAGCCACTAATTTGCAAAGTGTTACCAAGTTGGAAGGAAATAGGGAAGATGGTTGGTTTTAAATTCACTGAGCCTAATTCAACTTCATTTGGAAGATAGTTTTATTTAAAGATAGGGTGAAGT
>JAQZBX010038594.1:10709-23457 GCA_029593785.1 Cabassous unicinctus | reverse complement strand
ACCCTGTGACCCCTGCCAAGGATGCCCCACCCCTCCCCCACATAGATGCAGCCTCATTGGCCCTCAGGACCTCAATGTTTAGTGCTATGAGGAACCCCAGGGTTTCCCCCACCCACACGATGTCCAGGAACTGGCAGCTCATCCAGGGTTGCTTGGCGAGAATGGCAGGGTTTTGGCTGTGAGGCCTCAGCAGAAGAGCAGATTCTTCCTGCCTCCTCCTCCTCCCCCGTCCAGGCCCAGCCATCCATCGTCAGGGACATTGTGCATGCCCACCTGGTCCCTGGGGTTGCACACACACCCGCCTTTACCCCTTGCGTCACTCTTTCCTGCCTAGTTGGAAAATAAGAAATCATAATATTTGTAGACTAAGAACACCAAGAGGGTGGGGGAAGCACCTGTCACCCTAGATCTGTGTGTTCACAGAACCACACTTTGTTTTCACCGTGTTCACAGAGCACTCAGGGGATTCAGGAATTACTGGATGTAGCGAAACAAGAAATCCCTTTTGACTTCTGGAAAGTTACTCCTTTGGTCCTCAAGGCAACAGCTGGTTTACGCCTGTTACCGGGAGAAAAGGCTCAGAAGCTACTGCAAAAGGTGATCTTACCCATTTTCCCCTTTGGGGGTGGTTACTGAAGACAAAAACACTACTCAGCCCATCTCCATGCCATCAAGCAGGCTACATAGACGCTTCCTTAGAGGGAAGCACATCAAAATGTCCATATCACCGCCTTCAGGTGGAGGGATCGTGGGTGAATGATATTTCTTTCCTCGTGACATTTAAGGGCATTCAGGTTTTCTAGGATGAATCTAGAAATAAGACCATTTTCTTACAGCAAATGTATATATATATACAGTTTATAGATATATAAATATATAATTTCTAGGTAATAAAGATGCTTTCTCATGATAAGAAAAACAACTTTATTTTTAAAGTCTGTGGTACTTTTGGAGAGTTTCCCTCCTATTCAAGGACTTGATCTGTATCGTAGTTCTTTGAACTCAGTTGCTGACATTTCAGCTCAAGCTTTCTCATGCTCTCTGGAGAAAGTGCTAGTTCTATTCTTGATTTGCTACTCAGACATAGCCACCGAGGAAGCCTCTTTCCTCTACTCCCCACTCTGCACTTCTCGTGTTGCTGGGGGCCCAGCCAGTCCCGGCCAGCACTTCTGCCAGGGTCTCCCTCAATCTCTTTCCCAGGCGCTTGGGTTATTTTTATCATCTGGTGAGTTAGGGAAACTCTGCTCTAAGCAAAATGATCCTCCTCATCCTTTATACCATCTCTAAACTATTTATCTGCTAAATGATAGATTTGTCATGTGCCTGTCAAAAACCAGGATTGCAGAGCACAAGTATAGGGGGGATGTGCTGATTTGCTAGAAAGTAGAGAAGGAAACGCATGCAAATGCCAACTGCCTGTGTGAGGGCTGCTCGCGGCCCCTGCACCTGCCCCCAGCCATGGCTGTTGGGAGGCTCCCTCTGCCCCTGCGAGGAGCAGTGCCCGCCAGGCCTGGTGCAGTACTCCCCGCTAAGATGGCTGCTCTGTAGGATTCCCGCTTTCTTAGTCTCCTCATCACAAAGCGGGCAGCATTGGGCACCCAGGAAGCTCAAGAGCCACCCCAAAATGTCACCCTCCAGCCCAGGGCACTTCCCATCCAGGGCGGTGTCTGCCATAGCCCAGGGCGTGTATCATCTGAGAAGGCCCGTCGCAAAGGATTAGAGGAGCGTAAAACAGAACTTTTGTCTTTGTGACTTCAGGACACCATCAGACACCCCTCTGGTGCTCTGTGGAAAGCCTAATCTCCTGGAAACTATTGATTTTCAATTCTAAAGGACAAATCAATTTCTTTCTTTTACGTTTAGGTGAAAGAAGTGTTCGAGGCATCACCTTTCCTCGTGAGGGACGACTGTGTTTCCATCATGAATGGAACAGATGAAGGTAGGGCCGAAGCCCTGTTATGCGACGGGGGGTGCCACAGAGACTAGACTTTGGGAAGTGCTTCTGTCTAGAGTTCAGGGGCAGGAGCTTCCCCCTGGGTCAGCTGAGGAAGTGAACAGTAATTAAGGTTACTGTCCCATCCTGGTACCTGTGTCAGAGACAGATATTCATCCTGCCCAACTCTCAGCCAGGCCCGGGTGAAAGTTCTGAAAACAAATCACCTTTTCAGTTTTGAGAACATTTAGAGAGAATCCCCAGTTGCTGCTGTGCTCAGAAAGCTGTTGCTGTTACTTCTAAGATAGAAACTTCAGAAGGTTCTTCAGTAGCCCCTGATCTTAAACAGGACTTTATGGTAGGAGGGGAGGGAACATCTGGACCTTTTCCTGCCTCTTCCAAAAAAAGAAACTGAGGATAACAGCAGGAGGGAGGGATGTGACCTTTAGTAGAGAGTATCCTAGCTTTTTTCCAAAGATTTATTTTATTTACTTATTTTCCCCCCTTCCTCGTTTTTTGCGCTTGTTGTCTGCTCTCTGTGTCTGTTTGTCTTCTTTTTTTAGGAGGCACCGGAAACCAAACCCGGGACCTCCCATGTGGGAGGGAGGTGCCCAATCGCTCAAGCTGCCTCCACTCCCTACTTGTTGGTGTCTCTCATTGTGTTTCCTCATTGTGTCTCCTCGTTACATCATCTCATTGCATGCATTGTCTTGTTGCATCAGCTTGCCACGCTGGCCTGTAGCTTCAGCTCACTGTCTTGCTTGTCTTCTTTAGGAGGCACCGGAACCAAACCCGAGACCTCCCATGTGGTAGGCAGGTGCCCAACTGCTTGAGCCACATCAGCTTCCCATATCCTAGCTTTTTGATGCAGTATTTTCTAGAATAGTCTGCCAGAAGCCTGCTCATCTCCATAGATGATGCAAAGGCTGAGTGAGTGAGGAAGGGATCGCTTCGTTCTGCTCCCATGTGTTACATTCACAGCATCCCAAGTATCTAAAATGCCTGTATTTGTGAACACTCTCTTGTAGGCGTGTCGGCATGGATCACGGTCAACTTCCTCACAGGTACGTGTGTTCCCCTCTCAGTAAGGCAAGGTGTGCAAGGGCTCCACTGAGGGCTCGTGGCAGGACTGCCTTGAGAGCAGGGCCTCTTTTTCACCTTAAAATAGCTCCTCTGGGTTTCACACAGCAGGTTGGCCCAAAGTAGGCTGTTCAGGGTTGGATGGAGGGGGCTGCCTGGCTCGTCAGAGACAGCTTAGGAAACGGGCCACCGCTCTGCAGGGCCTGGGGCCCCCACCAGCACGGCCCCTGCACCTTTTCCTGGGGCAGCTTCCACCGGGGCCCAGTCTTTCCGGTTTAAGTCCTGCTGTCCATGTTTCTGAGAGAAGTAACGAGTCGAACGTTTTCCTGTTTTCCAACATCAAATGTGGCGTGAATGCTAATCACCTTATAATTGATTCCTCTGCCGTAAGTAGGACAGAGAACAGAAACGGGCAGGAAGGAGTGATTTTCTTAGGTAATTTTCAGTACATGTCAATTTTGTTCCTTTACTGGAAAATTGCATCTGTGTTACGTAAAAGAATAGCATGTCCAGTGCTTGTATGGAAAAGGAAGAAGTTTCCTGGCAGGATTGCCCCCTTCAGGGAGAGAGAGAGAGAGAGACCTTAGGGGTTGACACATTGAGACACACCTCAGTGCTCTGGGGAATGGGGATGAGGACGGGAGGCTCATCTGAAAGGGGCCCAGCGATCTCCTTTCCTGTAGGTGTCCTCTCTCCACTGTATCTGCTGAAGGTCAATATGGTCCCGTCTTGACTCACTTTGAAGCTGCAGGCAATGTCCCTTAACCTGTTAATGGCGATTAACCATCATTAAATGGAGAATCTTTTAATCACTAGTCTCTTCTCGGCCTCGATTTTCTTCCCGCTAAAGGGTCCGGCTCTGCGGCACCCTCTAACTTTCCTTCTCTTCTCATCTGCTTGCCAACAAGACAGGGCTGTGTTGGTTTTTGCTCCCTGTGCTCCAGGCAGTCTCAGAGCCCCCGGAAGGAGCAGCGCAGGCATGCTGGACTTGGGCGGCGGGTCCACCCAGATCACCTTCCTTCCCAGAGCCGAGGTTAGCCTGCGGCCGCCGCAACCAAGCACCCCCCGTGGGAGGGAAGGACTAGGCAGAGGACGGGTGGCGCTGCAGGGGACTGGCCAGCCCGGCCCCTCCGAGCCCAGGGGTCATCACTCCTGAGGGCCAGACTCATTCAGTGAATGTGTCTTACTTCAGTTTTAACTCTGAACAAAACAGAATTCGTGTTGGGGAAACGTGGGCTTTCATCCATTTGGCAGGTGGGCTTTGTTTTCTGGTTTTTATTGGGATGATAAATGAGAAAGCAACTAGAGCCTCAGAATGAGAGCCTCCTCCCTGCGGGGCTCCAGGAAAGAGCCTGAGTGGACGTCACCTGGTGCCTTTCACAGGTGGGGATAGGGCTTCCTGTCCTTTTCAAAGGGACATTCTAAAGAGATGAAAATGCTCCCAGCTGAGACCATACGCTGCTTTAAAAATGGTTCCCTCCTCACCCACCCATTTTTATTATTACTATTGTTTTAGTATTCACTAGAAGAACTCTTAAACCTACCAACAGTATAATTGTCTCGGGTAGGCCATATTTATAGAGAATGTGTAAAGTGTTACTCCTAAGGAGGAAAACCTAGGTTCTCACTTCACATGTTCTCTTTGTCATCTCTTGCGTCAAGCTATTTCACGATGTGATGTACGAAAGCTAACTTGATTGAGTACATCTGCGAACGGCCCTGTTCTTCGAGATGGATTGAGGGAGTGGGGGGCTCATTTCTAGAAAGAGGAGCAGGAGACAGTAGTGCTTGTGTTTTCCCCAGAGCACACTGCAGACCTCTCCAGCTGGCTACATAACGTCATTCCAGATGTTCAACAGGACCTACCAGCTCTATTCCTACAGGTTTGTGTTTGGGAGTGAGGAGCGGGAGACCCACCCTCCAGCGCACAGCTCATCAACAGTGCAGAGCCTCCCCTCCTGTGCCTCTGAAGGGGCCTGGGAGTCCTCCGCGCTGGGCATGGTTTGTAGTATGAGTTAGTTGAGTACCCTGAAGTCTACCAAGAAAGGATCCTGGAGGAGACAGAAAGCTGCCTTGTCCCCGTGTCTGCATTCCAGCCAGGAAAGCTCATGGGAAGCAGAGCTTGAGGCAGCTCCCAGGGTCCGAGCAGGGCAGGCCTCACTGGGGTTTATTCCTGCAGCTACCTGGGACTCGGATTGATGTCAGCGCGGCTGGCAATTCTGGGCGGCGTGGAAGGGAAGCCTGGTGAGTAGAAGGCAGACTCCCAAGGCCTGCCGTCCAGCTTTGCCCTGTTTCCTGAAGGGGTGATGAGTCCAGACAAGAGGTTCTCAGTTCCTCCCACCCCTTCAGCTGTCCCTGCAGCTTGCTGGCCACCTGCCAGGGCATGGGGCTGGTCACCCACAGATGTGTGGGGCTGGCCAGGGCATGGGACTGGCTGGAGGACCTAAAGCAGCAGGACTCAGGGAGCCCCATAGGGCCACACGAGAAAGGGGGACCCTTGGTGGGGATGAAGGGCCCTACCTACCTCTCTCTGCCTCTTCTAAAATGGATGTGTTTTACTTGTGCACATTCGAAGTTCATTTTTAAAAAGAAAGAGATGCTGGTCGCAGGGCCGCCTTCCCTTCCGGGTAACTGGAGGCTACTGCCACATCTGCCCAGGGGCTTCCCACTCCAACCCCTCCACCCCCAGCAGCTCAGGGTGCCGCTTCTCCAATATCAGCATGCGGGAAGCCGTAGCTCCTGGCACAGCCAGAGCTGGGTGACCCTCTGCACTGGCCCGGCCCAGCCCAGCCCTGTGTACCGTTTGCCCGCCCACCTTGCTGCCACCATGAGGGCAGAGGGCATTGTTGGCCTGAAGAGGTTCTGCAGCCCGGAAAAGCTCCAGGGCTGCGGGCCCTGCATCCCTTCCAGGTGAAGGACTTGCCCTTCTCCTGCCCGGCCTACACCTGTGTGCTCATGGTCAGTGAGCGGGGAAACCACTTTCCTGCTTCACCAGGAAAGAAGGCTTGTCCAAATGTGGAAGATGCAGGTGAGCATTTTACTGCAATGTGGAGTGTCAGGAGGAAGAGTGGCCCATGCATAAGCTGGAGTGTTGTCCCATGGCTGTTTTGGGGGAAACTGGAATCCCTCTGAGACTGTAAGGCTAACAGCAAGGATTCTGGCCAAACAGAAACTCCACCCAGAGTGAGTACCTTCAGAGAAACTGTTAGCTGTAAAGGAGTGTGAATCACACCCGGATAAGTTAGACAGTGAGAAGAAGGATTTGATCCAGAGTGACATTGCTGCTCTCCATCACTTTTACTCCAAGCTCCAAGAATTCCCTGACAAGGATGGCCCGGTAGTACCTTTTACAAAGGTTAACTGTAATGGCTTCATGATTGAAGATGAAGAGCTTTCTCATTTTGGATCAGCGATATTTCCAGATGTTGCATTAATGAGTCACAGCTGTTGCCCCAAAGTGGTTGTGACCTACAAGGGGACCCTGGCAGAAGTAAGAGCAGTGCAGGAAATGAGCTGGGAGATGAGGATTTTACCAGCCATATGGACCTCCTGTGTCCAACAGAAGATGGGAGTGACCAGCTAAGAGATGCTTATTTCTTTCCCTGTGAATGCCAAGAGTGTAGCACCAAAGACTAGGATAAAGCCAAAGGCAAAGGCCCTCCGTGACATGGCCAGATATGCATGCAATGTTGTTAAGATGTTCCAGACGGTCAAGCACTGCAAATATATCCTTTACAACCGTCGGGACAGTTAACCGTCCCTCACTGGCGAGAGTAACCATTATGCTTTTCACTCCCTTTACGTGGCCTCCGTGTGGCTGAAGCTACGAAGGAGGTTCGTGGGCCTGGAAAAAAAAGCTGTAGGAGACAAAGCCCTCAAGAAGGCCGTCGCAGTCATGGAAGTAGCTCACAACCAAAGACCACCCCTACGTTTATGAGATCAGACAGGAAATGGAAAGCCACTGAAACTCTGAGCCATTTTAGCTTTTATTTAAATTCTAGTAGAGACACCTTAAAGAATTATAATACTTCACATCTTACCCATCACTCCAGCATTTCTGTAAAATAATGGGAATAAAAAGCACTACAATAACTTAAACTCACACATTGCTTACTTCAAGAATGGTCTTAATCTTTAACCTTAATATCAAATTAAAATTTGAATACCTTTTTTTCCTAAGAATGAATGATAATGGCATGGTTTCTGTATTAGTTAGCCAAAGGGGTGCTGATGCAAAGTACCAGAAATCTGTTGGATTTTATAAAGGGTATTTATTTGGGGTATGAAGCTTTCAGTTACCAGGCCATAAAGCATTAAGTTACTTCCCTCACCAAGGTCTTTTGCCATGTGTTGGAGCAAGATGGCTGCCTATGTCTGCAATGGTTCAGGCTTCCTCTTCCTCTTAAGGCTCTGTGGTCCCAGCTTCTTCCAATATCAGCTATAAGCTGGGATAAGTCTAGTCTCTCTCCCAGGGCTCATTTCACTCTGGGCTCAGCTGCTCTGCTCTCTCCACAAGGCCAGCTGTAAACTGTCAGGCGAACAGCTCATCTCTCTTCCCAGGGCCTCTGCTGTGTCTAATGGAGCCACCTTTCTTTCCTCACGTATCTGCTTCTCTGTGTGCTTACATCCCGAGCTCCAGGATCAAAACTCCAGCTTTCTCTTCTGCCATGTCATTTTCGTTTTCCTACTGACGTAGCCCAATCAAAGCCTTAATCATTATTTAATGAAGTAAAAGTGAAACTTCTGAATCCAGTCCAATCTAATATGACCAGAGGAACAGACCAGTTCACAAACATAATCTAATATCTACTTTTGGAATTTATAAACAATATCAAAGTGCTACAGTTTCATAGAATATAAATTCTACCCTGCACAGAGCAAGCTTTTAAAAAATGCAATTGATGGAGAGTGGATGTAGCTCAGTGGTTGAACACCTGCTTCCCATGTACGAGGTCCTGGGTTCAATCCCCGGTATCTCCTGAAAAAAAAAAAGAGCATTTTTTCCTTCATGCCTGCAGTTTAGATAGCTCGAGTTTCAAAAAATACAATTGTTTTTCCCTTCAAGCTTGTTGTAATGTTATGAACAAATTTAAATGATGAAAGAGAATTTTAAAAGATAATAGTAAAAAGAGAGAGAGAGATGCTGGTGACATCATTTCTGGGACCAAGCTGGAGGATTTTAGGAACCCAGGTGATTGTACAGCAGTACCTTGGAGTCAACTTGTGTTGAAGGATTTGAAGATCTGCAGAGAGAACTTCATTCTTCGTGACGAGACTGGAGTCCTTCTGGGGCATCACAATCATAAGAAATTCTTCTCAGTCATTCACATCGACTCTAGCCCTGTGAGAACTTTTCTTCATCATCTCTTGCTCCTTAGAGGATAGTAAATCACTGGCTTGGTCCTTCCTTCTAAACATGGTGCTTGACTGCAGGTGAAAATCTGTGCCTGGTCATGTTAAAGTTTGGTCCCCGGGCTTCTGGAGCTGTTCCCCAGGCCACACAGAGAGAAGCCCACTCTTGGCATTGGGCCCAGCTGCCGGCATCATCAGGGGGTGTTGCTTGGAGTGCCCACTTAGCAGGTGCACTCCCATGGGGCCACACTCTGCAGCATCCTCTGCTGGGTCCCCTGACTGCATCGGGTGGTGGACACCAAGGCCTCGGCAGGTGCTTCTCCAGAAGGCTAGTGAGACACAGCATGAGAGCCCACGCTTACCCTTGAGCGCTGCATTCCCCTCCCTGCCTTTCCATCCGCACCTCCACACCCCTCCTCCTCAAGTACCCAGTCACCCCTACCGGGCTAGAATGTTCCACTGGAAGTTTGGTTTTTCCATTCGTATCGTCAATCCCTTTCTTTCATATCCTGGGGTTTAGCCTTTTGTTGGAAACCACAAACACGCTCAGGTCTCAGAAACATCTGCACCCTTCCCCTGGGCCAGAAGATGCCTGTTTAGCCCAAAAGAATAAGGTGACCCCCATCTGCTGCCCGTGATCCAGTGGGGTCACACCAGCCCAGCCGCCTGTACGCTCCTCCCACCCCCAGCTCCCTACACCCTGAGCAGCAGAGTGCCTGCAGTGGACACACATGGCCACGACACCAGCCAGGAGGGCGTGAGCCGCACCTGCCCAGGAGGACATGTATCCCAGTTGGTTACCAGGTGTCACACAGCACATCTTTCCCAACCCAGCAGTTTTAAAGAGCCAACATCCATCATCTTATCACATCTCATGATTCCATGGAGCTTGGCCTCTACTGGTGCGACCACGGGTCCTGCGTGGTCTGGGCCTTGGCACCTCCACATGGCGTCTTGTCCCCCAGGGCCTCCGTCCGTGCAGCTGCTCCTGCATAGTGGCCTGCCGTGAAGTCACATGACCTCATCTCCTGCAGCTTTATTAAAGAACACAGGCCCAGGCCAGCATCAGGGGAGGGGGACAGAGAATCCCCCCAGATGGAGCAGCGAGCACCAGGAGTGGTGGCCTTGTTGGCGACCGTGCCAGGAGAGCAGCCCCTACACTTCCTTCATGCTGGGCTCAAGTTTGAGCTCCGGGGCCAGAGCCTCAGCCCTTGTCTGGCCAAGCACCTCTCGCCTGTAAAATCGAGGAGTGGCAGTGGCCACCTTCTCTAGCTGCACAGTGAGTGGCCCTGGGACCTGGGGCCAGAGGGGGTCAGTGATGGGGACGAGGGTGGTCGCGGCCCAGCTGGGTTACCAGGCAGGCTAGGCTTTGCTGCTGCGTCTAAGCCGAGCAAGGTTCTGCCTCCTGAGTCGATGTGCGACACCCACCAGCCGGGCCTCGTCTAGCGAGGAAGTGTGTCTTCCTGACCCTCCGGCGCCTTCATCGCTTACCCAAAATGCCCTCCCTGCTGCAGGGCATCCACTCAGTGGCATCCATGCGTGTGTGAGCGCCATACATGCTCCAGTCTCACTGCCTTCTTTTTTCCCTCTTATTTCAGCTCAGGATGGAAGGGAGCTGGTCAGCCCTTGCTTGTCTCCCGGTTTCAGAGGAGAGTGGGAGCATGCTGAAGTGACCTACCGAGTTGCGGGGCAGAAGGCAGGTACGGTAGATGTGCTCTCCAGGGTTAAGGCTAGGAATGGGCAGCCCACCGTCCACAGTACTTCCCAGACCCCCTTGAGCAGTGGGGGCTATCGCCAAGGTCTGTCACAGACGAGCTGAACCTGCCCCGACAGTGGCAGTGGGTCAGCAGATCCTCACAAGGCTCCCTGAGGATCTCAGCCCACCTGCCGGGGCAACAGGCCACCCCATCCCCGCCCCTGGCTGTCCCCAAAGGCTTTCTTCCCAGAGGGCCTGATTTCCTATCAAGCTCTGGCAGGAAGGCCTGAACATCCCCGGGGCTCAAAACAAGCCACCATCTCTGGACTGTAGGCCCCAGGGTGCTCGAACCAGGCCAGTTTGGTAACTGGAGGGGAAATCTAAGCTTCTGTCCTTGGCACAGAGTCTGCTTCCCATCCAGCCCTCACTCCATGCTCCATGGTGAAGACAAGAGGCAGCTCGAGGCTGCAAAGGCCCAGATCCTCCCCTCTCGCCGGGACTGTCTTTTTGCCCCGTGCCCTTGTGGTTTCTTCTGGAAGAAATTCTGAAGTGTTTCCAGCAGGATGCACGGGCACGGGGTGTGTCTGCCTTGGGTGACCTTGGACGTGCCCCAACTCAGGAGCTCTTTTCTGCACGAGCTGTGCTCCAGGCCCCGTTCCAGGCACGGGACAGCAGCGGGAGCCATGTGACAACACCTGTGCCCCACGGAGCTGACGTCCTGGTCGGGGGAGTCAGACCATGAAACTCTTCAGAAATGCTTTGAAGGAGAATTTTTAAAGTAGCAGTGAAACAGGGCAGCGGTGCCAAGTGGAGAAGCGTGTACTTTGCCAAAAGTCAAAGAGAAAAAAATGCTTTGAAGAATAGCAAACAGGGAATGGGAAAGGGAGTGCTGAGGAGGTGATTGCAGTTTTGAGTAGGACAGTTGAGGAAGGCCCCATGAAGTGATGTTAAGCCAGGGTGTGATGAGGCTGGGAGTGAGCCACACTGGCCCAGAGCCGCATGTGCAATGGCCCTGGGGCAGTGGCCAGGCTGAGGAGCTGTAGGAGCCAGTGTGGCTCCTCTGACCGGAAGAGTAGAAGGCAGTGAGGTCTGCAGGGCATGGCGGGCCACTGGGGGAAGGGGAAGCCATGCCAGGGGCAGAGGTAGAGACCAGGTGGGGGCAGGTGGCAGTGGAGGTCATTAGAGTAGACAATGCTGGGTACAATCTGCTAACAGATTATGTGTGGGGCGTGAGCAAGGAAACAGCAAGTCTCCGAGGTTTGGGCCTGTTTAGCCTGAAGGATGACACTGCTGTCAGGCTGGGTGGAGCAGGTCAGGGGACTGGAGGGCTGGGGGCTGAGTAGGGGTCTGGGGGACCAGGAGCTGAGTTGGAGGCACGATGATCTGAGAGGCCCATCATCCGAGGTGGCCATCAGCCCTGGACCCTCATGTTGACATTCTTCATCCAGCAAGGAGTTGGAGACCAGACTGGGAGTTTGACAGGTGGCCCATTTTCCCAGATCCCTCGCCTGAGACATGGGGAAGGTGCACACCATCTTGGAGAGGGTGATGAGGTCCAAGAGGGACATGCATGTTGGGGGCTCAGCTGAGGGGAGATGCTGGGTGACGGCATGGCCATGCGGGCTCAAGGCTACCCTATGTGGGGTCTGGAGGGCACAACTGGAGGCCATCCCAGGTGGTGGTCCGGGGACCCCCCCAGTTGTCGCAGGCCTGTTCTTTCCTGCCACCCTAATACTGGGGGGGCTTCTCTCCCCATGCTCTTGGAGCTGGCGGTTGAAGTAAGCCTTGGGGTGTGGATCTGTGTGGGCTTCTGATCCTGCCTCCCTGCAGATTAAGGTCGGGCCTGAGGTTACCGGGTGGTCCCCAGGGGCTGCAAGCCCCCCACACCAGACTGCCCACTGGCTCTGCACCCTTCCTCTGTCCTCCCCGACAGTGGGCCTCTATGAGCTGTGCGCCAGCAGGGTGGCGGAAGTCCTCCGGAATAAAGTACACAGAACAGAAGAGGTGAAGGGCCTGGATTTCTATGCTTTTTCCTACTACTATGACCTTGCTGCCAGCGTCGGCCTCATAGGTAAGGAGGCTGCCGGGGAGCTGTGCTGCAAGGTGGGCGGGTACCAGGGGCCTCGGCAAGGGCCGGGTCCCAAGGCAGAGGGCTGGGCAGGCGATGAGTTTTGTGGTCATGTCACCCTTTGGGACGACAGAAATCCACTGATGGGGCAGGATCGTGGGGAGATGTAGTAAGCCCCCTTGCAGATGCATCCTCTGAGCCACTTCATAGCAACACGTCTCTAGCGCAGGAGCAGTTACCTGCTGTGGATTTAACCTCTGCTCTCTGGCAGGCTGTACCCTCAGAGCTGTGCAGTCTCAGCCCTTCGGCAGCTCATCCCTGGGCCTGCATTGACGTCGCTGTTTTAGGATGCGGACACGTCCGTGTGGCCCACCGCCTCCACTCCGTGCCAGGGTCCATCCCGGGCAGGCCTGGGGAAGGTTACACCCACCTATCAAACGTCTCCCTAAGGCATTTCAGAGTCCCGTTCTAACTCATCTTCCACTCTCCAGCAAGACCACCAAGGCGCAAGAAAAAACATTGAGAGTTTGCCCAGGCAGATGATTTTCAAACTGTGTGTGGAAACAGGGTTGCAAAGTCAATTTAGCAGGGCATGACCAGATTTTTTTTTTTTTTTTTT
>JAQZBX010038594.1:0-10609 GCA_029593785.1 Cabassous unicinctus | reverse complement strand
CCTCCCATATGGTAAACGGCCCAACCAATTGAGCCACAGCCGCTTCCCAAGATTTTTTTTTTTTTTAATGAAAAAAATTAAAAGTTTTTAAATTGAAAATACCAGAATGAAAGCCTGGTCAGGATACCGATGTTACTGTTTTA
Source organism: Cabassous unicinctus (assembly GCA_029593785.1). Lineage (NCBI taxonomy): Eukaryota > Metazoa > Chordata > Mammalia > Cingulata > Chlamyphoridae > Cabassous > Cabassous unicinctus. Next base: position 10,466 of record JAQZBX010038594.1, on the reverse strand, counting down.
AATAAGAAGCTCCTGGAAGAAGCAGATGGCATCACGGGCATGGAAGTGGCCTTCTCTGGCTACCCTAGGCCTGGGCCCTCCCAGTGGTGTCTGCAGGGCCCTGCTGCTCATGGCCCGAGGGCCTCAGAAGAGGAAGGGCCCATGTCCTCAGATACCCTGCTGGGGTGGGCGGTCAGGGGAACAGCAAGCCTGGCCCCTGAGCCCAAGCCAGGCCCCTAACGCTGAGCAGGACAGAGAAGGCATGCTCCCCGGGCGCCCCAGAAGCTGACTCCTGAGCTCCCCTGACTTGGGGTATCACAGTGTCTATAGCCCACCATACCCTGACTTGGGGGCACCTGCTGGGAGCCCCCACATTGGCTACAGGCCACCCTTTCCCTCGGGGGCCAACTTCCCAGGGTCACCTGGGAGAGGCTGGCGTAGCTCAGTGCTGTGCTGTTCTGACTCACAGAGCTGGTTAGCCCTGCTGCTTTGCTGCTCAGCCTCATTTATTTCTGTCTCCCCCATTGTTCAGACCTAGCTCTGGAAAAACAGCTTTAAAAAGTTCAGCCTTTAATGGACAATGCCCAAAGTCAAGGAAAAGTCAGGAGGAGATTTCCTTTCCTCCCAACATATTGAACAACCCAAAACTGCATATGAGCCTCCCCCAGGTCCACCAGGAAGGGACCACCCTCTCTTGGGCACAGAAATTTTGGGGTGTGTTTAAGAAAACACCTGCAGTCCTCGTGGACTACGGGGCCCAGCCCATCAGGCCTTCCTCCCTTGGCGAGAGCCCCAGGAAGCCATTCCCATGTGCTCCAAGTGGAATTTCCAAGACCCACGACTTCTGACCTGGTTTTTCTAAAGAATTTTTTTTCTCAAACTAGAATACCATTGCTGAGCTCAGTGCCCCAGCTTCCAGAAACGTTTGCGATTCTGTGCTTTGGTTTTTCTTAACTTTAAGACCACTCAGGCTTTGTGGCCATGGGGTTCTGGTGGGCCTCTTCTGGGGGAACATTCCAGGGCTTGGGTGCAGGTGGCCCTCCATCCCTGGGTGGTCCTGTGCAGACCCCTGCCCACCCAGGCTCTGGCCCCTCAAGAGCCCCGTGCTGTGGGGCGGTGCGGTGGCCCCCGCCCTTCAGCAGGTGAGCACATCCCACCCTGGGAGCGCATCCAGGAGGGCAGGCCGCCGAGTCTCCGGCTGTATCAAGGGGTCCTGATGTAGCCAGATGCCCCCTGGGAACTCTGGTCCGGTCCCCACACCCAGGCTCAGCACCACGGTGGGGTCCATGGCTTCGTGGTCCTCTTGTAGATGCAACATCTGTTTCTCATCCCACAGATGAGGAGAAAGGAGGCAGCCTGGTGGTCGGGGACTTTGAAGTTGCAGCCAAGTACGGTGAGTGGCGGCGATGCTCCCCGGGGCCGAGGGGCAAAGGCAGTGGGACTGCCCAGCAGGGGACAGAGGACCCCCGGCACCGTGGGGGTAGAACCGTGGGTTCAGCAAAGCTCCCAGGGCCACGGTGCCAGGCTCAAGCCCACGGCCTCCTGCCTCGTCCTAACCAGCCATGAGGACTCGCTCGGCCTCGGGCCTCCCTGCCGCTGGGGGTGAGGAACGGGTTCCTTGCATTTCATTTTTTCTGATGCACTAGTCGTGCTGCCTGGGTGTCCCAGCAAAGTCACGGTGGCCACTTGAACCTGAGGAAGGTTCAAGGGCCATCCCTGTGGCCGCCCCAGAATGCAGCCAGGCCTCTCTGGTTCTCCGAGTCCTCTTGTGCCCACCCCACTCACCCCACAGTCGGCGGCCAGTGGCGTCTGGCCCCTTTGGCTGCCATTCTCCGTTCACAGGTCCAAAGAGTTCAGCTTTGTATCTTTCCCCACTTCTTTGTATCTTTCCCCACTTCTTTCCCGCCTTTCCCAAAAGAATTGCTTTTTTTTTTAAACTTTTGGGGAGAGGGTGAATCTCAGTGGTTGAGCACCTGCTTCCCACGTATGAGGTCCTGGGTTCAATCCCCAGTACCTCATGGATGGATGGATGGATGGATGAATGGATGGATGGATGGATACAGACAGACAGGCTAAATAAACTAAATAAATAACTTGAGGGAGAATGATTAAAACAAAAAACACGTCACTACAGGTTTATCCTCACCAACCCCATCGGGAAAAAGGTTCCCAGGAGAATTCTGGGCAGTTGGGTGGATTGTCTGTCATCCTGGGAACCACAGTGGGTTCTTCTGAGCCAGCTTGGGCATCCTTCCCTTCCACAGAAAGCCCAGGTGCTATCCAGGGTCCCTCTTTGGGAGGCAGCCGGGTTGGTTACCAGGGCAGAGATGAGGCCTGGAGACCTAGCTCAGGAAACTAGGTGGCCTTCTGACCAGGATACCAAGACAAAAGATGCAGGTCCCGCTGGATCCTGGGGTCCCCTTCACCCCATCCTACCTCATGGGCTGGGCTCTTGCCTTCGACTTCCCACTCCAAGCTGCTGCTAGTTTCCTGGGTACTTGGGTGGCTGCCATGCCAGGCATTTTGTGGCGCATGGTGGGCACCCCCAGGTGGCGGAGCCGTGGTCTGCTCGCCTCCCCTCCTCCCCCACCCCCAGGGAGTGAATCTTCTAGACACTGACTGGGGAGCTGCCATCTCTACCCTAGTGTGCCGGACGTTGGAGGTCCACCCACAGAACAGCCCTTTTGCATGCATGGACCTCACCTACGTCAGCTTGCTACTTCAGGAGCTCGGGTTTCCAGGGCACAAAGAGCTGAAGGTAAGGACTTGCCTCCCTGGCACCCCCCTCCCACCCTGGACACGGCAAGTGTCTGGGAAAGGCGGCTCTGAGTTGTATCTCTCCATCCTGCTCGCTGGTTCCCCAGGAGCAGCCTAGAGTGGCTTCAGGTCTGCTTCATAGGTTTTGTCCACACAACTGTCACCATGGCCTGGCCCCGGTCTCTATGTGTGCCTGTCGACCTGCTGCCCCTCTGTCTACGTGACGGCCCAACCCCAGTCTGTCCATGTGCATGACGTCCCTCTGCCTTGGCCTCTCCGTGTGCATGACATCCCTCTGCCTTGCCCTCTCCATGTGCATGATGGCCCAACTCTGGTCTCTACGTGTGCATGATGGCCTTTTGCCCCAGGTTTTCCATGCATGACGGTCCTTTCTGCCCTCCCTCATGTTTCCCAGCTGACTCGGAAGATTGATGGTGTTGAGACCAGCTGGGCCCTGGGTGCCATCTTTCACTACATCGACAACCTGACCCAACAGAAAAGCCCAGGCTCGTAGCGGCCCAGCCCCTCAATGGGGCTTCCTGTTGCCAAGCCACCCCACTCCCGCCCTTCCCAGTCTGCATGGCAGGACCCTCGGATTTACCCTGAAACCTCTTCCCAAAATGGCAACAGTCTCCCCGAGAACAGCTTCTCGTCCTGGCCCATCCATTGACACGACAAGACTATGATTTCATCCTTGACTCTGCTGTTGGCGTGCCGGAAGCAGGCACTGCCTAGGCCGCGGGGCCTGTGGGCCATCCTCCCTCCTCCCTCCTCCCTCCTCCCTGCTCAATGTGTAGGCTCTCTGAGCAGAGTTCTCAGGCCTGGTGGAGTTCTCGGTGTCACAGGCCTGGCCTGCGCCTTAGCATCACCTGTGCATCATGGAGCTGCACCCCCGTGTGACCTGGGGGTCAGGGATAGAGCAGGGGTTGGAGGGGAAGCGGCAAGTCCAGCTGCTTCTCTCCAGCTGCCTCAGTGCTAGGTGGGCAGTGAGGGCGCACATTCAGGCCGGCACATGCAGGCCCTGAGCCCTGCTGGGTGGGCTTCCCCACACCAGCCCCTCTATCTGCAGGGGTGGTCCTGCTGTGACGCTGCCCCCTGAGGTTTCCTCCCCGGGGAGCCAAGCTCCGCCTTCTGTGGGGACGTCATATAGGTGGCCCTGCTGTTCTTGGGGAAAGCCAGGTGAAAGCAAGGCGCCCCAGGACAGACGGCTCTCCAGAGAGGAGGTGCTGCTGTGAGCTTTGAAATTGAACAGGTTCGTCTCTTCCTTGGTTGTGGTCACGTGAGATGACCTGAGTCTGTTTTTCTTGAATCCCCGGGTGGTTTGGTTCGGGGTTCACTGGCAGAGTCATCACTATGAATAGTCACGTGCTCCCAAAAGAAGCAGAGCTGGGGGACAGCATATCGCCTCATCAACCCGTGTGCGTGCCCTTCCAAAAAGCCTTTAAGCGTGAGCAGGATGCTGTGAGTCACTTGCTGTAAAAATATTTAGAGCCGTGGTGCTTGGGTTCCAGGTCTCTGAGTGATGTCTCTGTAGTGTGGGGACTTGTGTAAATTGTGTTCTGATAGCCCCCCATCCCACCCCCATCTGGGCCCAATTCCTCATCCAGTGAATGTATCGCTACCCTGAGCCAAGGCCGCAGCCAGCTGGCAGAGCTGAGCCAGAGGGCAGGGCTGCGGCCCCGGGACCCCTCCCCGGCCCTCCCTGGTGTCTTGCCCTCAGCTGACCTGTCCATCCGCAGCAGGAGACGGCTGAGTCGGGATGAGCTCCGTGGGGGCCCCCGCCACCAGCTCAGTCACTTGCGCCGTGAATGTATGGGACTTGGAACAAGCTGGCTCTTGTGTGCTCCACTCCAATAAAGGTTTACAAAGTTCTCTGCTCTCTGACCCCTCGCAGTGTGAACAACAGCCTATTCCGTCATTTTGCAGGGGAAGCATGAAGCCCTGTTTACTCACATTTGAAGAAACCTGCCGGAATGGGGTGGCAGAGGGGTTGGTGACTTTAAGCTCTGTTGGTTTATCTCATGGGGGACTCGAGGAGGCGCCTGGAGGCCTGGTCTTCCGTCCCTCCTGGCACCCCCTGGCCCGTGAGTAGTCCTACTTTGTGCAGACAGCAGGGCCATGGGGCGCAGGGTACTCTGATGAGCTGGAGCCGGCTTCCACAGGGTTCTGCAGACTGTCACCACCCTCCTGGGGACAGTAGCCCACTGTGGGTTGTGTTGAGGCTTTGGGGGTACTGCCAGCCAGAAAAGGCTGGAGAGCAAGTTGTAGACCCTCTGTCTGGCAAGGCTCTGCCTTTCATGGGGGACCATCCTGAAGGGGATGTGTGCCTGGAACGTCCCAGAGCCCATGCCGAGCACCCCTGCCTGGCTTGGATTTCAGGGTGCCCAGGGCACCATGGACCCAGGTGAGCAAGATGCGTGATAGGGGCCTTTGGAGAAGTGAAAAGGGCTCTGCAGGTGAGAAGCAAGAAAATAGCTCGCTCCTTGCCTCCCAGAAGCTTCACTTCCCAGTAGGCAGAGGTAGGAGAAGGGTCTCAATGAAGTTTGAGCAGTTTTACATGCCTGCAGGATATAAAGAAAAAGGGGACACCCACTCTATAACCTGTCAGTACCCCAACTCCAGAGGCTGGAGGGAAACCCCATGACGCAAACCACAACCAATGAAGCCAGCTGTCACCTACCAGTGGTTTCCCCTAAAACTTAGAGCTGCCAGGGGAGAGGTCCTGAGGTCTATAGCCAACCCAGACAGGGAATGACAAAGCAGGAGAGATTTCCCCCTCTCACCCCCACCCCCAAGTTAAAAAAAGAACCAATGAAGACGAACCCATTGCCAAGGACATCTTCCCGCCCACACTTAACAGGCCTGCCTTGGCAGGTCCCCAGCCCCTTTCCTTCCATAATACCTCATTGTTTAAATATTTAAAGGACTCCATAGGCTGGGAAATAAAAGATGCATTAAGGTAAGAGTGAAAATTGATTCGGTCCTTTTAAAGGAAGTTGGCGATCTCCCTTCTGCAAAAGTATAAATAATTGGAGGTTTCCCAAAAGATTACCCAATAAGTTTGGGCCCAGCAAAATGTGCAAGTCATTTCACTCTGAGTTTCTTGTATTGATAATAGAATTAGGCTCTCATTTCTTAAAAATAGCTATGTATGCACATCAGAGCACAAGGTGAAAGACAAACTTGTATACAGCAAGATTTGTGTTCCTGGCCACCTCTCCCACCCGCGCCTCCCAAGAACACGTGCCTAGACCAATCGGCCTCCGGCTCTCAAACGAGTGGCACACCACACACACTAGCCTGCTCTCCACACACACCCCTTATTTCTGTTTTCACTTAAAGCAACATCTCAGAGACCTTCCATGTCAGTACACACAAAGCTGGAGAGATCCCAGGAGGGCCACATGGTGCTCCCTTGTCCGTGTGGCAGGACCAGAAATTAATCAGTCCTGTGGCATCAAGTTTCCCATCGTCTATCCCTGTGCATGTGACATCCAGACATTGCTGGACGAATGGATGTGAGCATTTTTTATTTTGATAAACATTGCCAGATTTCCCTTCAAAGAGGTGCCAGTTCACAATTCCACTAGCAGGTGCCACTGCTGGCTTCCCAGGGCCCTCGCCAACACCGCTCTGGCCAAACTTCCTTTGTTTTTAATTAGAGAAATTGTAGGTTTGCAGAAAAATCACGCAGAAAATACAGCATTCCCACATACAGCCCACCCAATATTAACACTTCACATGTGTGTGATACCTTTGTTACAGTCGATGAAAGAATATTATAATTATGCTATTAACTATAGTTATGGCCAAACTTTTTGATCTTTGCCATTCTCACAGGTGAAAAAAAATGCTAACTGGTAGTTTCAATATGCATTGACCTAATGCATCCAATGTGTTAAGGCTCTTTGCTGTGAAATATATCTCTGTTCATGTCCCTTGACAATATTTCTATGACTGTGGTCATTATGTAATTGATTTTAGGAACTGTTTATGTAGTAAGGAAATTAGCCCGTGGTGATGTAATATGTTGCAAATATTTCCCCCATTTTAGTATTACTTTTTGGCTTTGTTTATGGTGGCTTATTCAATGCAGAATTTTTTTCATTTTTAAGTATTTATATTTATGAAATCAGGGTTATTTTTGTACAAATTTATTTTATGACGTTGGAGCTTTGTGACCTCATTAAAAAGGCATCCCCACTGAGATCATTTTTAAAGTTAACCAAATAGTGTTTTGTTTGATTTTGTTGTAGTGAAATACATGTAACATGAAATTTGGCATTTTAGCCATTTTCAAGTGTTCAACTCAGTGGCATTTAATTACATTCCCAGAGTTGTACAGCCCTCCCCACTATCCTGTTCCAAAACTTTTCCATCACCAACCAATAGTGTTGTTATGGTTTCAGAATTTACACAACTTGAAAAACTCATAGCACATACTTGACTCCCCTCAGGGGCAGCAAATCACTGGTTTAGGATGGATCTGATTTTTAGAGTCATAGAGAGGCAAGTTTGATATTTAGGCTGGGGCAATACCATTTTTGGTTAGAATCAAGAGTGACTATAAAATACTGGGGCAATTCCAAAAGGGAACTTACAAAAGCATGTGGAATCAGAGCAGTATTAGTAATATAAACACAGTCTCCCAGGGCGAGAGCTTTGAGGAAAGTCCTACTAATTTGGATGTGCAATTTCTGCTTGAGTTGTTTGTTTTTATCCCCAACGAGATGGCTCCCTCGTCTGTTTGCTCTTTTTTTTTTTGCTTGTTTGTGCTCGTTGTCTGCCCATTGTATTTTTGCTCGTTGTGTGTTTGGTTTTTTCCTTTAGGAGGCACAAGGAACTAAACCCAGGACCTGCCATTTGGAAGGCAGGCACTCAACTGCTTGAGCCACATCTGCCCCCTGCTCATTTTATTTTTACTCATTATCTGCTCGTTGTCTGCTTATTGTCTGCTTGTTTTCTTTAGGAGACACCAGGAACCAAACCCAGGACCTCCCATGTGCTCAACTATTTGAGCCACATCCACACCCCAGTTGAGTTGTTTTTTAAATGCCTTGTTTGGAGACCTTGAAACATGAGGAATGCTTGAAGTAACCAAGGCTGTTCAGCCTGGAGAGAGAAGTCTGAGGGTGGACGGGATATGATAACTGTCTGCAGTGTTACTAGAAGGATGGTCAGACATTAATTAGCCTTGTCTGTGGTACTCCAGAAGTCAGAGCTCCAAAAACAAAATAGAAACCACTGGGAGGCTGGTTTCAGGTTTCTAACTCTCAAATCATTAAAGATGCCCCGAAATAATAGGGGCTCTCCCTTCACGGGCTACTGGGGAAGGAATTCTTGCATGAAATTAGAGGCCAGAATCAGCTACTCTCAAGGTCTTGTCAACACTCCTAAGATTCTTGGATTCTCCTTGAAAACTATCTTGAAAATCATGTCCAGGTAGGCATATGTTGGTATAGTTTTCCGTGGTTTTAAATTAAAATGGTAACAGCTGATATTTACTGAGGGCTCACTGCATGTCTGACAGTGTTAAGGCTTGGTGCATGTGTGTTAGAGGATATAGTCATTACAGCAGCCCACGGGGGAGGTACTGTTATCTCCATCGTACGGTCGAGAAACTGGGCTTAACAAAGCCAAACTGACTTATCCCAAGCTGGAAAATGAGACGTGAAGGAGCCACCAGGTCTGGGTGATTTCAAACCCCAAACTAGTATGCCATGTTGCCTCCCAAAGTTAAAAGTAGCCACCAAGGACTTCTTCCTAATTACATCAGGCCTTTTACTTAGCTCATTTATCAAAAGACAGTCTCTCCACTGAAGAAGTAATCATCACAGTAATGATGCACTTTGCAATATTTAGGATAATAGCTATCCGGTCCAAAAAAATTAAAACAAGTCCCGCTTCCTTACTGGCTGCGTTATCATTTTGGCAGCCTCTGATTCTTACATTTCCTGTGTTATTGATTTGGTGGTGTGATGGTTAAGTTCATGTGTCAATTTGGCCAGGTGATGATGCCCAGTTGTTTGGTCCTGTGAGGGTATTTCGTGGACTTAAATCATCAGTCAGTTGATGGCATCTATGGCTGATGACATCTACAATCAACTGAGGAGGTTGCCTTCAGCAATGAGAGACATCTCATCCAATCAATTGAAGGTCTTAAAAGGAGAAGCAATGATTTCAGCAGTCAGAAGAGAAAATTTCCATCTCTATTTCAGCCAGCCAGCTTCTGGGGAATTCATTGAAAACCTTCACCACAGTTCCCAGCTTGTGACGTGCCCTATGGAATGTGGACTTGTCAATCCCCACAGTCACGTGAGACAATCCCTATTTTAAAAATCTCATAATACCTACATCATATATTTATACAAAAACATATCTCCTTTTGGTTCTGTTTCCCTAGAGAGCCCTGATGAATTCAGATGGATAAACGGTTTCTGTTTAAGAGCTTAAGTGCAGCCTTCCAGATCCTAAGTGTCTGACACATGATTTAAATCATTTATAAGTAGGTAACCCCCTATAAGGCTTCCTGTCACAAGAAGTCTCTCTAAAAGGTCAGAAGAACTGCAGGCCAGTGCTTTTAATGGCACAGAACACAGAGAGTTTGGGCTTTAAATATAACTTCTAATGCAATGTGCCCAACAAATATGGCTGTGTGGTTTGTCAATAGCTGCTCAGGAAGGACTGGTGGGGATCGTGGTTCTGCAAACAAAAGCCCAAAGCTCAAAGGCCCACAAGGACTTGTTATAAAACAACAGGGTTAAGTAACAAAGAGATGGGACTATAAGGGGTTTTAGAAGATTGAAATATTATTTGGCCATAAAAAGGAATGACGTAGTGATTCATGCTATAACCATGGATGAACCTTGAAAACATTATGCTAAGTGAAATAAGCCATACACAAAAACCATGTATTGTATGATTCCATGTATATGACATGTCCAGAAGAGGCAAATCCATAGAGACAGAAATATTAGTAGTTGCCAGAGGCTGGAGGAGAAGGGAATGGAAAGTTATTGTGCTAATTGGTCCAAATACAAGGTTTCTCTGTGAGTAATGAAAATGTTCTGAACTTGGAATATGGAGATGGTTACACAACTCTGTAAATATACTAAAAACTATTGTATTATAAACTTTAAACGGTTGATCTTTATGGTGTTACATTATATTTCAATAAAGGAGGGGGAGACTTAGCTCTGGGAAAACAGTGTAATAACCAGTGAGTCTCTCTTCAGAAAGTTCCCTTTAGGCTTAACCATATCTTACGGTTTTATTCTGGTCTGAAAGTGTATGATCCTTTCCCCTTTATTCAACTTTTTGGCTTTTTTTAAACTTGTCACGGTCTCTCCATAAACCAATGCACTGAGATTTCCTCTCTACTGAGGGGTCAGGTCCACTGGTTTGCAGTTGAACCTCTGGTCCAGCAGATGCTTGGCTCATGGGGAAGGGCCCTCAAATGCCTATTGAATGATGAAAAGCTGCCTGAAAGAATATTTTACTTTGCTAAAGGCTGCCAATGCAATATGCTAGAAATGTGTTGACTTTTATAATGGGAATTTATTAGGTTAAAAACTTACAGTTCCAAGGCTGTGAAAGTGTCCAAATCAAGGCATCATCAGGAGATGCTTTCTCTCTGAACTCAGCTGTGGGCGATCAAGCACATGGAAGGGCACACTGCCACTCCACTGACCTCTCCCCTCTCCTCCAGCCCTCGTCTCTTCAGCTTCAAG
>JAQZBX010038593.1:0-23353 GCA_029593785.1 Cabassous unicinctus | reverse complement strand
GGGAAGCGAACCCGGGGCCTCTCATATGGTAAAGGGGTGCTCTATCCATTGCGCCACACCCGCTTCCTGCCGTGAGGTTGCTGCATCAGCCCACCGCACCGCTCAGGCCGGCGTGCCCTCACAAGGAGGCCTCGGGACGCGAACCCGGGCCTCCCATATGGTAAACGGGGGCTCTATCCACTGAGCCACACCCGCTTCCCGAGCAACTTGCTTCTGAAGCTACATGGAGCAGTGAAACGGACAGTGAACTTCAATCTGCACCATTTGATTTTGGGCCCTTTCTGCTCATTGTCTGAGATTACAGGTAAGCCATTAAGCTCTCCTCGGCACTCTTTTTGTATCCATAACTCAAAGGAGTGTATAGAGAAAGGAAAGCAAAGGTATTTTGTGAAATAACTTGGCAGGTAGGTGCTCATTATCTTTTGACAGAAGTCAGGATCCTGGTGTTATAAGATTATCACCCCAAATTTTCTTCAGTCTTTTTTTCCTTGAAAAAAAAAAATGCTTTTAGAAATTTGTTTCTTCGGTAACGAAAACAGTACTAGGTATTCTCCAGTTGTCCATAAATATTTCATGCCCTGAGAAAATAATTGGCTATGCTCCCAAAATGGTGTCCAGAGTTTTTAAAAGCCGGATCTAAAGTTCATGACTCTCATATCAATTCTAAGTTCCTGGCACCCTACAGAAGTTATCTCAGAAGCCCCAGGTTTTCCTCACTTAAATAAATAAAACTGTAAAATTTTTGTCATTCCCCCTCCCCCCACTGTTTTTGTGCCCGCTGTCTGCTGTGTGTTCTGTGTCTGCTTGTCTTCTCTTTAGGCAGCACCAGGAAGCAATCCTGGGACCTTCCGGAGTGGTCTAGAGGCGCTCAATCTCCTGCGCCACCTCAGCTCCCTGCTCTGCTGCATCTCTTATTGTCTCTCCTGTCTCTTTTTGTTGCGTCATCTTGCTGTGACAGCTCTCCACTTGGGCCAGCACTCTGTGTGGGCCAGCTCTCCTTCACCAGGAGGCCCCGGGAATCAAAGCCTGGACCTCCCATATGGTAGACAGGAGCCCTATCGCTTGAGCCACATCCGCTTCCCTCACTTCAACTTCCTAACAAATTGTTTGCACTCTCCAGTACCCAACAGGCTGTATAATACTTCCATGCCTTTGCCAATGCTTTTTTTCTTTCAAGACTCAACTCAGGTACCATCTCCCCTCTCCCAGGACCCTTGCTCTCACTTCCACACAACTTGAGCTAAGGGACCTTCTGCTCACCCACAGCTTGCTCAGCCCTGATACAGTGCTCACTGGTTCCCAAAGGCATGGGCTGTTCTTGCTTCCAGGTGCTCTAGAAATAAATGCTGGAGTAGTAAGACCACACTAATGACTATGAATTTGGGACTTGTGGTCAGCTGTTGCCGATTCCTCCATGACAAGCTAAAAATATCCTGGCTTCCCTTCTGTGCTCCGTAGAAGCATTCTACCCAAGTGTATCGAAGCACTAAAAATACTACAAGGCATTTCCACCGTCATTTTGACTTCAGGACACCGATACTCAACTTTGTAAATAGATATTTTAGTGCCAACATTTTAACCAGAATTATGCCAACGCTGATGAGTTTTCTGTAAGAAGGGGAAGTGGTGAGGCAGGAGATGGTGGTGAAGTCGGTGTAGTAATCACATTTTCCCCACCTCAGCCGCCAAAGCATCCACCATGCCACCACAGTAAAGCAGGCCAGCAGTGCCAGAGGAAGAGAGGCCCTCAGTGAAGAAGGAAAGGCTCAGACCGTTGCAGGGCTGGCAGCAGTGAGTAGGGCATGGGAGATTTCAAGAGGAGCAGGGGCTATGCCCTCAGAGACCCCGCCAAAATAGATGCCAGTGACGTCACAAGGACTGTCAAGTTCCCCGGCTGCACCTTGGGGCTGCCCAGCTCACCTCAACTTGTGCCAGCAGCCTGTGGTATCGTTGTGGGGACTGGCAGGCATCACACTTGACTCGCGGCCTGGCTCCTAGGGGCCCACGGGCATCTCTTCACATCTGTGACCCAGCACTCTGCCTAAACTTTGCCCAGCAAATGCTCTTCCTGTCACACAGCACCCAGGGCTTGCCCTCGGGGATGGCCACCAGCACTGCCCTGCTCCACTGAGCAGGGGGCAAGCACCACCCAGCGGCTACACGCCCGTGAAACGGCCAAGACGAAATTCTCCTCAACACTTTCAGTCCAGTTCTGCATGCTCAGTATTGATTCTGCACCTCATTCAGACATGGGCAGGGCAAAGCTGGAGGGTATGGGCGCACAATCCAGAATATCCAGCCTTCTAGATATGTCGAGTGACCGTCAGCCAGTAGGTAAGGAAGAGATGAAACTTCCACGATGGCAACCTGGATGGGCCTTTTTAGTCGAATTAAGGGCACCAACAATTGCTGGAATTACAAGTATAACTCTATTAATTTCACATCTTAGTCAATCAAATTCTGGGTTTGGAAACACTGGTTTTCTTTAAAAACATGCTAGGAATCAGATGAACGAGCCTGTTTTAGCCAGGTCTTAATGTACATTGGCGTCAATCCCAACCCATGTACAGGTGATAATCTGATACCAGTTTTCCTTGTTAGAGATTAGGAGCATTTCTGTGTTTGTCTGCTACGCGTACGTGAGAAGAGGGAATTAGAGAACTCTGCCTCTCTGCTGTCGGAAAAGGCCCAAGAGGAGCAGGCCACAACCACAGGCTAAAGGAAGTTAGAGAAACTTGTTATTAAATTTAATATTCTTTAAATACATACCTTTTCCCCATCCTCACCCACGTGGGGAGGAACAGAAGACCCCCCCACACACACTCCCTCTTCCATTCTGGGGCCTCCATGTAAAAAAGCCTGAGATGATGAGGATGTGTATAAAAATACTATTTACAAAAGGGAAGACGGTGTCTGGTTCCTACTACTTCAGCTTTCAGACAGCCCCAGGCCCCCTTGGCTTCTTTAGAAAAACCCCTTGGGAATCAATTTAAGTGTAGTATAAGACCGTCCTCCACAGGGGCACTCCAAACCCCAACATGAAATAGGAAGCTCAGAGGTTAAGGGAGGAAAAGAGAGAATGAATGGATAGCACCTCAGATCCTAGCAGGGGAAGGGCTCTGCCCCTCCATTAGCCTGCAGCCAGCCAGCCGGCCGGCCTCGGTTCCAATAGGTCCCTTGTAAACATTGACTTTTTCCTTGTATATGTCCCTGCTCTTCCCTATTTCATGCAGAGCCTCCCTCACCTCCACTGGAGGCATCTGGTTCCTTGATCTTTCCTTCCTTCCCTTCTAACCTTCCTATGGAAGGAGTGGGGAGGGGAAGGGAGGTCAAAGGTGGGACAGAGCCCATCTCATCCCTTCTTGAGGTCAGGGCAACTTATCCTCCTAAGGGGAACCTTGAAGGGGAGTGCTCCAAGTTCTTGGCCAGAGAGGGGTAGATTTCTTCCCCCAGGGCAGGGACAAGGCAGGAAGGCAGTCCAGTACCAGGATGCAGTGACCTTGCTGGGTGGCGCCATCAGCACTGAGTAGCAGGGAAGGCAGCTTCGGGAGGAGAAAGCCGGGGCATGCCTGGCACTGATTTCATCCTGACGGCAAAGACCAGCCCCACACCATCCTCCCCTTCGAGCTGGACATGACTGTCCCCACCCAGCAGTCCAGTTCACTGTAGCTGTGCACAGGGACCAGGCGTCCACGAGGCAAGAGGCCTCCCCAGGTCTCGGTGGAGAGGCAGCGCTCACACCAGCTCTTCTAATAGGATGCCGATGCTCTGAGTGGCCTCCGAGGGGCTGGCTATGGGCTTATTGCACATAGGGCAGACACAGCGTACTTCCAGCCACTTCACCAGACACCTGCGGGCAAAAAACCAAACTGTCATTCTCTATGAAGACGCCTGGCCCTGCTCCAGGTGCCTCTCATCCAGAGTCCAGCTGCTGCTTAGAGTTAGAACATCAGCCTAACCTCTCTGGCTGGCTTGATGGCCCCGGACCAGACAGGATCTGGGGTATCACTAGCAAGGGGCAGATGGGAGCTGGTAGGGGTCGGAAGGTGCTAGAAGATGCTTATTTCTCTTTCAAAAGGCAGCCCTCCCCACGTCCCCACACTGGATACCTACTTCCGGTGAAAGGCGTGTTGGCATGGGAGCACACCTAGCTCATCCTTCCCCTTGAAGTCTTCCAGACAGACTGCACAGGTCTGCTGTGGAGAGAAAGGGAGCATGAGCGGAGCTGGGGGAGGAACCTCACCCACCCCTCCTGAATGGGAAACAAAGCTTTTGTCTTAGTTCATAAAACTGCACTGACAATATGGTAGCCACGTGTGGCTCTTTAAATTCAAATCAGCTAAAATAAGCAAAATGAAAAATTTCATTCCCTAGCTGCACCGGCCACATTTCAAGTGCCCAAGACCACGCATGCCTAGTGGCTACCACACTGGCAGAGAGAGACCATTCCTATCAACACAAAAAGTTCCACTGGACAGTGCTGCTCTAAAAGGACGGTTTTCAATCCTTTCTAGCCTGGCAGCTGGGGGTAAGGATGAGGGGGCTTGGTGTATGTGGTCAGTTACATTGTTTAAGTCTAGCCTTGCTTGTTAACCCTAATCTCAGCTGAATCATGGTTTGAAAGGAAGGCTTACTTATAAATTAGTCCAAGAAACATCTGACCTTGCTGAGATACAAAACTGGACGTCAGAAGTTGGGATGAAATGAGCAGTGTTGAGGCAGTCGCATGTTTAGTGACAACCTGATTCTCTCCTAGACAGTCATACCCTGTCTTTATGGAAGACGCCTTGCTTGGGGAATGCCTTAGGTGGCCTCAAAAGCCTGGGTGGGGGAGTGGATGTGGCTCCGTGGTTGAGCGCCAGCCTCCCACATACGAGGTCCCGGGTTCAATTCCCGGCCCCCAGTACCTAAAAAGCGCATGGGTGGGAATGGGATAGAGAAAAACCACAGGAAGAGCTACACACCATCAGATCCAGTCTGTTAGGGCAGGGCCGACCTAAGGGCAAAAGGATCTTACTTTCTTTAGTGAAAAATGGTCTACGCCACGGGAAGTGTGCTGATCATCCTTGCCTTAGACTATGCACAGTGGGACCACTGTGGCATGTGTCACTACTTACCCAAGCCCCTTTATGTTATCTGCCTGGGCCAGCTCCAGAGATAATGAATTCCATATCCTGGTTACCTGCTGGGACGAGTCCCTTTTATTTGGCTAAAGGAGATAGGAAGGCAGGGACTAAAAAAATTACTGAGTGGGTCCAGGCTGAGAGCTTGGCCTTTTTTCCTCTTGGGACCTCCCAAACGCTGCCCCAGTATACTCACCCCATATAACTGTAGCTTCTTGGCATCACCTTTAAGCACCACCTGGAAACCAAGAAAGAAAAGAGGCACCATGTCAGAAGAAACCGACCACGGGAGCTAGAGGCCTCTTAGAGCCAGAGCAGCCCCAGCAAATGAAGGTGTCCCCAGGCTTCCACGGGGGAGCGCCACTCTCCCTTCCAGAGGAAGGGCTCTGGGTACTGTACCTGGGGCAAGCCAGACTCGAGAGGAGTGAAAGGAGGACCTTCCCTAAGGGAGGGCCAGAGGTGGGGCCTAGGGGCACTCCAGGCTGGGGTGCTGGAACTTGCTCTTCTCCCCTCTTCCCCCCCATCAAGGCGAGTGACAGAGGAGGGAGTCTCAGGGAAAGAGGTGGCTCTTTACCTCCTTGTATCCATATCGCTCACTCTGTGCCTGGTTCCGGAGTTTGCTGGGGGAGAAAGCAAAGGGGGAGAGCTCGTTACTATGCTTTTGTGCAAACACGGCGACGTTAAGGAGAGGCTGGCCAGTTGGCTTGGGTGCTCTACTGGAAGAGGGTGAGGGCGCTTGTCCCATAGATACCACGGGGAGGGTTTGCACCTACACAGGTGAGCCAGGGTTGATTAAGGATTAAGTGTCTTACTCCGGCTCAACAGCCTCATAATTTACTGCCAGGTCCTACAGATTGGGGGAATCTCTTGCAGGGCACCCCAAAGAGCTCGCTCTCCTTGCCCTTTCCCAGTAGGCAGATTTCATGTGGTGTTCAAACTATATAGATTAAAAATCTGCCTACTGAGTGTCCAGAAGGAATTAGATATTCTTAAGGGGAATATTTCCATTAAGCCAGAGTAGCAGGATAAATATTCTGTTGACCCTGGGGAATTTTCCGCACAGAGAACACAAGTATTCTGGAATCAAAGCACACTCTTCCTTTCGCCGTGCCAAATGAACAGATGGTCCCTTCTTTGTTTCCTTCTTTTCACTGAAAGCTGGTGGCCTGCATTCAGTCTTAACTCTCAATAGCCAAAACATAAAAACATGTTGCGACTAACAGCAATAGCATAATACTTGCTGAATACTCGCTTGATCCCTACACTACACGAACGTTTTCATATATGTTGTCATTGAATCCAGACAATCTTAAGATCTATTTTCCTTTTTATAGAAGAGGAAAATAAGCCCCAGGGAACTTAAGTAACTTGCCCAAACTTCACAAAGCTAGTTGGCAGCAGAGCGCGGATTTGAATCAAAGTCTGATTATGGAGCCCGAGCTCTTTACCAAATAATATGGCCTGTTCCACCAACTAGGTTGCAGAGTTCTTTAGATACATATGAATTAGGCTGTAGCTTTGGTAGCCACATATAGCTTTCTTGGTCTTGGGAAACACCCTGGTTTGGTCTGGCTTGAGGAAAGACCCTACTTTTCATCAACAAGGTTACAATGCTCTGAATGACTTACCGTGCAAATGGCTGGGCTCACGATAATGTGCAGATTTTTTTGCTGTTTTGTTTTCAGTGGGGGAAAAATTCACTATGAATTCTGCAGGCAAGTTTATATAGCATCCTACCTATATGTGGGCTCTAAGAGGGAGCCAGGCGGTGCTTTCTCTCCCACTGATGATTTCTACCACAGGCCTGGGTATTTGGAAAGAAGCAGTAGAAGCCCACCAAGTTAGAGGAAGGATCAACAAACTATGGCCTAAGGGCCATGCCTGACACTTGCCCTGTTTTTGTAGGGCCCAGAAGCTCACAATGGCTTCTATACATTTTTTTTTTTTGGAGATACCAGGGATTGAACCCAAGACCTTGCACATGGGAAGCAGGTGCTCAACCACTGAGCTACATCTGCTCCCCAATGAGAGCTGGAGTTTTCATTTGTTTGTTTTTAGGAGGAACCAGGGATCGAACCTGGGAACCTCCTATGTGGGAAGCAGGCGCTCAACCACTTGAGCTGCATCTGCTCCCTGGTTACTACATTTTTATATCGTTGAAAAAATAAATTAAAAGAATATTTTGGAACACATGAAAATTTTATGAAATCCACATTTAAGTGTCCATCAGATTTTACTGGAACACAACCATACTTGTCTATGGCTGCTTGTGCACTCTTAACAGTAGAGGCAAGAAGTTGTGACAGACTGTATGGCCCACAGAGCCTAAAATATTTACTCTCTTGCCCTTCACACAAAAAGATTGCTAACCCAAGTTACAGAAGAAGAATCTCAAAATCATGGAAAGCCTCAAATCAAAAGAGGTGAGATAAGATGCTCTAGAGTCAGAGGTCCTGAGACTGCCACCAGGGCAGATGGGAGAAGAGGCAGAGGTGGGAGCAGAACCCGTGCCGAAGCAGTCGTCCAGGCAGATCGCACTGCCTGCCACCCCATCGTCCCTGACAGGAAGTCAGGAGACCTGGTGAGGTCATACATTCCTGTAGTCTCGGAGAACTCCAGTCCAAGTGGACTCCCCCATGAGGCTGGGGACTGGGTGACACATGTGGCTCTGTTGGCTGGGACAGCCCCTCCACCCCCCACCCTCGCCCTTCTCCCCACTAGACTAGATCCTTCCCGCTCGTTTGGGGGTTGACTCCAAGGCCTAAAAGCAGGGTTCCCCCTGTGCCTCAACCTTAGCTTTGCAGGGAACTCCTTGGTCTAAAAAAGCCATTCGCACATTCACGTGCATTATGCCTCAGCACTCTGTCCCAACTGCCAATGGAGAAGGGTGGAAGAGGCACCCAAGCCTTAAATGAGCAACTATTACCTGCCTGACATTGAGTTAGGCTGGAGGTGGAGGAAATGTTCCTGTTGACAGCCTTTTGAGGAAAAAAAAAAAAGACACTGCTGCTCTGTTCTGAGGTAGGTACAGAGTAAACAAGGAAATGGTGCAGCAGAGCCTGCTTTTTCTCTCTGGGAGAACCAGGAATGGCGTGCATTTCTTGAGTGCCAATTGCCTCCCCTGCAGCATGCCTGTAATTACGCGCTGGGCCTTTCTGCTTGCTGTCACCGCTGTCCAGGGCCCTCCTCTCCTACCCTTGTCCTTTCTGTCTGCCTGGCTCCCTTCCAGGGTCTCCTCAAAGCATCCCCCTGGAGCTGACCTCTCAGAGCCCAGGACTCTAGAACAGGGAGGGGCTTCACAGCTGCACCCTCGTCCACAAGGAAGAAGCTCGAAGAAGGTAGACACTGTGCTGAAATGGGGTCTTTGCAAGGGAAGCAAAGACCACGGGCCACCCCAGCTGGGGATGGACAGGTGGCCTTCTCAGCTGTTGGATGAGCAAAGCAACTAAAAATACCATGATTTCAATGAGACCATTTCTAGCCACTGCCAGGGGGCTCTCCCCTCGCCTCTCCTTCCTTTTGGAACAAACAATGCAGCAAAGTTCTGAAAAGAATGGTTCCTTTCCTGCCAGTTCCTGCTTCACTGGCCCCTCCATCATGTGTAGGGCAGAGGTCAGCTCTGGGGTAGGCGAGGAGGCGGTGGAGAATGAGCCAGGGGAGCCGAGGAGGGGAGGCGGGCCTTGACCCATGAGCTCACCAGCCCGGAGAGGCGGTCATGTGTCTATTTTGGCTGAGGAGGAAACCGAGAAGCAGGGAGAGGAAGTGGCTTCTGTGCTTGTGTATCTTTCTATATATAGACACACACAGGCTGCCACATACCAGTGAGCCTCTGGAACCATGAAACTCCAGGGTCAACTGGCCTGGGCAGGAGCAGATTACCGCAGAAGGACAGGTGGCGCCGGGCACCGCCACAGCGGGGACAGCTTTTGGTATCATGCAGTTACCAGTCTGTTCTTTTACTCCAGCCAAAGAGAAATAAATGAGCAATACACAGCTCCCCAGCCTGTCCTTCTGCAGGACTCCAGTCCCTAGCTGTAAGGGCGGACCAGCTGCCACGGCTACCCCTCCACTTCCCACCTAAGGGAGAATCCTGGCTGGCAAACATAGGAGGACCCCGAAAACCCTAGCTAACTGTTACCAGATGCGCTCACCTCTCTCTTCCTTGATGCACAACCTCTGCAAGTCCTCTACTGTGTGAGCAAGAATTTCCTCATCTATAAAGTGGGTTCATACCTAAATGGGAGGGGGGTCCTGAGGGTTAAATGAGCTGAACGTTTTGCAAATGCTGACCACATTTGCAAATGCCTGGCACAGAGAAGGCACGAAGTTAACAGTGGCTGACACCTAAGGTTACACCTATTAGTGGCAGAATTAGGAAATGAGCCCTGGTCACCTGCTTCCTGGCCCAGAGCAATTTCCTCTAGATTCTGTTTTCTTGACCAGCGTTGCAGCTTGGCATGTCTGTGCCTGTGGGGGGTGGGGGAGCGGGGGAAGGGCCCAAACAGGGTTGGTTTGTAGAGAATCCTCCCAGCCTCATCATAAATAAACCTTTGGTAACACTCCATCTTCAGTCTCTGGTGAATTGTGTCAATCGCTTGGGGGTGGGGTGGGGGGTGGGGCAAGGAAGTTGGCAGACAGACAGAAGGGTTTGAGGAAGAAAAGTCAAGCCTGGGGAAGGGGAGGAGGTGGGGAGGGAGAGATGAATCCAGAAATCCACCCTCATCTCCACTAAATAGGTAGATGCATGTATAAGTAGATGCACATTGCAGACTCAACTGTACAAGAAGGAAAATAAACCACAACCTTGTCTGCATAAGCCTTCAGTCTTAAGAACCTGTTTGAAAAGTTCTAAAGGAGACGAAGCCCAAAATAGAGACCTGGGAGCGCTGGGAGCAGTGCCCGAGGGCATGCTCCTTCTGGCAGGGAGCTCTTCCAGCTTTAGCTAACGCGGACAGGTGCCTGTCTTCCCTCCAGCCTCCTTCCAGCTGCTGGACTTAGACCCAGCAGGACCTTCAGTAGGAAGCCAGGATCCCTGCTCCTTAATTGTCACATCTTCTTAAATGATTTGCTCAGATGGTTGTCTAGACCCCAGTTGATGTCTGCCCAGTGGTTCTCAACCAGGCATACACAGTAATTTGGTGGGGGGTTGCTGTCACACTGGCTCTGGGAATTGCTAGCAAGTTCTCCTGGCCATGGATGTTCAACCATCTCCAATGTACAGCACAGGCCCATGTAATAAAGACATATCAATATCAATTACACCTCCAGTCAGAAACTATTTTGATTTCCACCCTAACTACCAGTCGTGCCTGCAGTTTTTTTTGTTGTTGTTGCAGGAAACAGCTAGTTCCCATGTCATTCAGCAGGCGGTAAAGAAACAGTTCCTAGAGCTTTGGCTGCCCTAGGTCCCAAAGCAATTAAGAGCAAGTGACATTTTTAGTTTCCTTCACTCTCAAAAATAAGAACTCACAAGGCAGAATAAACAAGCAGCTCTCCACACATCAGTTTGCTAATATTAGCACCCGGAGGGTTGACAACAGGATCTC
Organism: Cabassous unicinctus; assembly: GCA_029593785.1. Classification (NCBI taxonomy): domain Eukaryota; kingdom Metazoa; phylum Chordata; class Mammalia; order Cingulata; family Chlamyphoridae; genus Cabassous; species Cabassous unicinctus. The sequence goes on along the minus strand of JAQZBX010038593.1, from coordinate 12,684 downwards.
CCAGGAGGGCAAAGGAACATGCCACTGGCATAGCTGATACCCACCTGTCCCCAGCCAGGTGGAGAGCAGCAAAGGACAGTTAAGGGGCCACTCTATCTCGACGAGCCTCCTCAGTCAGACAGTAATTCTAGGCAACCTCAGAATACCTGGCCAAGAGGCAGGAAGCAGCCCAACCCACCCACGGTGACCTTATATGCTCTGGGACAACTTGATAGGCTGACGTAAATAGAAACACCAGGCATCAGGAGCCCAGAGAGAAGGATGAGCCAAACCATGTCCTCCTCGAAGTGGCCCCAGCGTGAGGTTAGTGATCCTCCTGTGGGCTCCTCACTCAGCTCACCCTTCCCCTGGCCCCTCCTGGGAAGCCAGCAAAGCACCCACCTGATAAAATAGCAGCAGAAGATGAGGCTGAGCATGAAGACAAAGATGCCTGTGCCGAAGATGACCATGTAGATGTTGAGGGGAAGGTCCTGGAAACTGATGGGTGGCATTGAGCAGGACTTGTTAGTGCTAACCAGTCCCAGGCCACAGAAACACCCTGCAAAGGAGGAAAAATATCTCAGTTGGCAGTACACCCCTGGCACTGATAGTACCGTGCTGGCAAAGAGAGGGGGAGAAATGGCCCTCTCTGGGCTCCTGAGCATCTGGCTTCAGGGGCTCTGGATTTATATCTTAGCTCTAACACTTACCAGCTACACAATCTTGGGTAAATTATCTAACCAGCCTATGAAATGGGAGAGTACACAAAGTGCTTACAACAGTACCCTTATCGAAGGGGTGAAGGATTCTGGGCAGAAAATGGAAAACACAATTCCATCAGATAGAAGAATCTACAGTGCAGTAGCAAAATGAAAACCCTTGGGTGAGAAAACATATTTTCATTCCAACTCCTCCTCTCCCTCCCTAGCTTTGTGACCTTTAAGAAGTTACCTTTCTAAGATTCACTTTGTCACAGGAAAACAAGGAAAGTATCTAGAGGACCAAAAAGGATGGTGCAAGAAATAGGCTTTATAAATTTTAAGTGCAATCGCAAAGGTCATTTGTCATTCTTACGCCACCTGCTCCAGAAGACAGGCTGCGCCAGGACTAGAATAGAAATCATTCCCTCCAAGGCCAGTGTTCCAGAAAAGGGAGGTGGGCGGGGGGGAGGGCTACAGCTTGTCCTACTGGTCACCTTGCCCCTTTCTACTCAAAGCCAAAACTGCCGGCTTACAGCAGTAGTGGCATCCTCTAAGCGCTTGTTACAAATACGGAATCGGGGCGCACCCCGATGAAATGAATCAGAACCTACAGTTTAACAAAAGCCTCAGGCAGTTCCCACGTGTGCAGTTTGAGAAGCACCAGCTACCCAACAGAGCCCTCCCCTTCTCACATGACTTCAAGGATAAGTCCTGATTGGTCTCCCAACCATGCTGGTCACCTTTCCTTACCTGTGTGTAGGGCTGACATGGGCATGTGGCCAGAATCTGACCAAAGGAAGGCAAGAGAAAGCCTCTGGAAAAGGAAATCTTTTCTTGCTCTCAAGAAAAGACATACGAGTGTTGTCAGGTCTCCCTGAGACGCCTGGAGTGGTGGCAGACGACTTGTACCATAAATAGAGCAGCCCCGTCTCAAGCCAACGGCTGAGGATGGCAGAAGAGAAAAAGGGAAGGGCTCCAAGCCCTTGATTCTGGCAGTGGAGCTGCTGAGTTCACCCACCACCCCCCGAAGCCACTCTCTACCTTCAGACTTCTGGTTCTGGGAGTCAGTAAAATGTCCATAGTGTTAACAATAGCCATAAAGAAAGACAAAAAGATGAGATACAAACAAAAAGCCGGTTTAAGTGGGGTTTCCCCCTGCCTGCAAGCAAAAATAGCATAACGATTCAAAAGGTAAGCACAAAAGTCTTGGTTCTGAGAAAAGCAGTGAGACAAGAAAACTAGACTTCACTGTGTACCTGCTATGTGCTGAGCAAGTTCTCATCCTTTGGATGTAATCTTGGTAGTGCCGCAGTAAGGAGGTCTGGCTCTCTGTACTCAGACCTTCAGGATGGGTTTTAGGCACTTTCTACACACCTTGTTTAGGAGCCTGCATTGCATCCATTAATATACTCCAGAATTCTACCTTATTGTTACCACAGCTCAGCAGGAGCCTGGCTTGAAATACGGAAATATATTGGAAGTCATGTTTGGCATCACATATCTCATCCCCCTTCATCCCCTAGACCTAGTGACTCTGTAACAAGCCTCCCTTCAAACCTTCAGAGCTCAGGCCCAATTCTAGTCCAAACACTCCTTACCTACTAGCATCTTCTAACTGATGTCATCCCTGCTTCTAGTTCTGCCCACAGGCCTGGCACATCCTACAGCTCACGTTCGATCACGTATCTCCCATGGCTTCAGTCCTCCTGGCCAAGCCCTGGGTGCACTCTCAACCTCCTGCTCCATGCTCCTCACCAGCCCCCTCTGTGGGCCAACCTTGTCCTCACCTGTCTCCAACCCTTCCTTCACACAGCTCTCCTGGCCTCTCTCCCTTCCCCAAGTCCGCCATGCCTGGTCTTTGTGATATTCCACTCATCCCCTCTTGCCTGAATTGTGTGGTACACAGCCTGTACCACACGTCTGACTCTTACTCAGTTATTATCTTATACTGCCCGAATGTTTGTAGCATCGGCTTAATTTAACTCAAACGTGCATTAAGCGTTGACTTTATGACAAGTAGCATGAGAGAGTACACTGGCCATAAAAAGCACAGAAGAAAGACTTAGAATAGTCTTGGGAAGAAGCCAGACACGATTTCCACCACTCACAGTAGATTCCGTAGCACAACCCTGGGAACAAAGCTAAGCTGAGGGAGGCACTCAGTGCAGATGGTCCTTCTCGCCAGCCTGAGGACGGTCACTCTGGCTTCCGCCAATGCCTGGCCTAGCATCTGGCACATTCTCAATGGCTCGTTACTAGATCAAATAAAGAAGGCACGTCTGATAGGGAGCTTAAGGTCTCATAACATCCTACCTCCTTTATGGGTCCCTATTTCTGTGAAGTGCTTACTTTTTTCCTAAGTTCCCACTACTTTCCTTCTGTTTACCCCCATTTTCTCAGAACAACATGGTACCCTTGGCAGAAGCCCTCCCTTCAAAGTAAGGAGACTGATGATTGGGGAAATTATACCGATTGTCTCTGTTAATGGATCACTGGTCAACCAAGAGGTATTGTTGTACTGACCTAGACATAATAGGGAACAAAAAGCAAAAGAACCAGTTCTCTGGAACTCAGTGGAGTCAAAGGACAGGATCTCTCAGTCACTTTTAAGGAAGGGAAGGCTAAAGCAGAAAGTCCGGGGTGGGTGGGAAACCTCACATGATGGGGATTGCCGGGGTTCCTGACAGGCTCTGCTCTGCCCGCAGTCTCTGGTCCATTGTCTCTGCTGAGCCAGGAGAGCCTTGACATCAGGATGGCTCATCGCGGAGCGGGGGCTGGTAGCCAGAATGACGTCAAGAGAAGGCTGGCCAAGAAAGACCAGTGGGTCTGGGAACTGCTTCTCCCACCCAGCCAACGGGAATCTTTCCCAGATGCTGGGATGCACCCGTCCTTCCTCACCCCCTCCCCTCATCCTCCGCCCCCTCCCCCGTAACACCCCCTGAACACACACAGCCCGGTTCATTTCCAGGAAATTAGATCCGACTAGCGAAAGGAGGAAGAAGGGGGATGGGGGACTCTCAAACACAGGCTGCCCGAAGCCTGCCTTAAAACAAAAGCCTCTTGAGATAATTCATCCGAGGTCTGGTAGGAGTGTGCTCTCAAGAACGGGGTTTTTTTTTTGTTTGGAAGGAGCCAGCCGGCCGCACTGAGGGACAAGACCAGCACACACCCCTGACCCCAACCCCCCGCTTCTCCAAAAACTCCCCCAGCACCAAAACGACGCAGCCCAAACCCCAGGACCACTGGAGAGTATTAGCAGCCAGGGTTTCAAACCCACCCGCTCAGAAAGAGGCTCAGAAAGAGCCTCCTCTCAGGTAGCCCAGGGCAGGTCAGATCCAAACCCAACCGGTACCACCTGGACCGACAAAAAAGCCTGAGGCGAAACGCACTTGGCAGCATCACCCCGGCTGGGGTCTGGCCTGGGGGCGGGAGAACACCGCTCCTGCCGGACCCGGACGCCCGCCCCGCGCCTCCAGGGCGGCCCCTCGGGCCCCGGGATCATCTGCAAGAACTTATCAGATCAATATAAAGCGACCCTTCTTAACCAGGAGCTTTCCCCAGGCACAGAGCCACCCTAGCAGCCAGAGGGGAAGCCTCCCCCGCGCCGCGTCCCGCACGCTGCACTGTATACACATTTAAAAGAGCCTGCAAAGTTTCAAGGCCGGGGCTGGAGCTCCCTCTAGGAGAACCCAGCCCGAGCGCGGATTTCATTCTCCTCCAACAACCATAACAAAGAACAGAGTTGGAGCGCACAAAGGCGGGGAAAGGGGGTAGAAGGGCGCAGCCAACAAAGGCCGCCAGCCCCTCACTCCCGCGACCCCCGCCCGCCACGCGTCCGGAGACCAGCACAACCCTCCCGGGTCCTCGCCTTAGCCCTGAGTTTTGTATTTTTCTTGTTGTTTTTTTTTTTCAAATCCCGCGCTGTGCAGAGCAGCGTTGTGCGCGAGGTCGCTTTCTCGGCGGTCCCATTTCATGAGAAACTTCGCTCGGGAGAGGGAACGAGCCCTCTGCGGGATCTTAAACCCTGCGCCTCGGTCGCGTGTCTCCGGCCAGCTCAGCGCCCGCTCGCCCTCGGGCTCCCGGCACCCGCTCCCGGGACTCACCGTTACACCACTGGAATGGGTGCATCAATGACCGCTCGGCTGGCTTCCTCGGGCGAACGAACTCAGGCGACGGGCAAGGCGGCGGGGCTGAGCGCAGCCGGTTCCACGGTCCCAAGGAGGGGGCCGGTGCAGTCCGCGACTGCAGACTTTCTCGCAAGTTCAACTCCCACCGGAGTGGGGGGCTTTGGCAAGACCGGTTTTCCCAGCAACAAAGAGGAAAGAGGAGAAAACAAACCAACAAGCAGAAAGTCTCCCGGAGCACAGCAGCACGAGGGGCACGGCGGCTGGGGAAGATGCGGGGCGAGGGCGCGCGGGCGGCCGACGGTCTGGGCCCGCGGGGCAGGGACGAGCCTTCGCGGGAGACGCGGCTCGGGTCCGACGGCACAGCGGTGAGACGGCGGGGACTCCGCAACTGACACCGGGCTGCGCACACCCCGTCCCCCTTGCGCCCTCCCCCGGGAAACCCGGCCCCCTCCTCGTCACCTACCTTCGGGCCAATTGTAGCCTCGCTTCGGCCGGGTAGCTCCTTAGGACCGTGGGCTCCTCCTCCCTTCACCCTACAGACCAGTGGAAAGGCGGGTGCGGAGCGCGCTACGCGCAGCGCCTGCGGGAAAGGCGGGGAGACGCCGCCGCCGACCTGCGGGAAAACCGAGAAAGAGTGCCACTTTGCTTTCGGCCGCGGGATCTGTTACTGTTTAGCATTTCTATAGCTCTTTGAGAAGCCAGTTCTGGGGCGTGGTTAACTTCTGCTCCGTGGCCGGGACCTGGTCCTGGGGCCAGTGCGCGCTGCAGGAGGCGGGTGGAAACCGAAGCCGGAGGGTAAAGCGTGCAAACACAGGGTGAGATCTGGAAGGGACTTGAGATGCCACTGCAGTTTTGGCCAGCCCCTCATTTTACAAACAAGGAACTGAGGCCTGAAGCTGAAGATAGATGACTTGTCGGGGTTCCACCCTCTTGAGCAGCAGGAGCGGGACCAGAACGACATTGTCAGTACCTTGAAGGCTGTTGAATAAATGGGGGTTGAATAAATGTTGGAAGACTGACTTTCATAATTTCCGATCTAATGTTCTTTTCTTAAACTTTATTTTGTACATTTAATAATTGAAAATATAAACAATTAAAAACTGAAAAGTAAACACAGAAGAATAAATACATACATTTCTCAGTTAACTGTACTGGAGACAAAAAATTTTTTAAATCAAACAATATGTTACACAATATATTTGGTTCATAGTAACGCAATCATACAGTATTTGTCTTTTTGTGTCTGGCTTGCTTCGCTCTAATGTTCTTTTCTTTTACACGACTTCGTATCGTTTCTGTTTATTTTTTTTGGTCGGTCTGTCTTTCATTTACTGAGAAAGTATTCACTTTGGGCCTATGTGCCAAGCACAGTTGAGAGCCCTGGAGACCCATCAAGATCCAAGACAGCAAGGTTTCTGCTCTCCTGGGGCTTGAGACAGACAATAAAGAAGCAAACAAATAAATAGAATGTCTCCATCTTCCTGTTAAGTCTCTAATCTCCCTAGTCAACCTAATCTGTTGAATGAAGGTGGTAGTATTTATCACCCTTAACTCAAGGGAATCTGTGACACTCAAGATTATGCATGTGAAATGCATTGTCATTTAAAAGTATGGTTGCTAAGGTATCAAATGACTAAGGTCACACAGCAGTCTGGAACAAATAGTATAGCCTTCATTACTTAATTGTCTTAGAACAATTGATTTTCTCAGTGAACTAGTGTGGAGGGTCTTCATGAACAGATGCAGCTCAGATCATCTTCTCGGTGGAATGCTCTGGGTTCTGGGCTTCTAGATTCTTGGCCATGTCACATAAAGGAATTTAAGGACACACCGTAGGGTAGTGTATTAGTCAGTCAAAGGGATGCTGATGCAAAGCACCAGAAATCTGTTGGGTTTTGTAAAGGGTGTTTATTTGGGGTAGAAGCTTATAGCTACCAGGCCCTAAAGAGTGCAACTTAAGGTATCATAAGAGGTACTCTTTCACCCAAAGTCATTTGCCACATGTTGAGCAAGATGGCAGGCAATATCTGCAAGTGTTCAGCCTTCCTCTTCCTCTTTTTTTTTAACTTTTTTTTTTTTGTGAATAAAAACACATTTCTCAAATGTATTGGATATATATATGAAATATTTTTAATCATACAATATGTTAGAATAGATATTTGGTTCATAGTAACACAGTCATACAGTATTTGTCCTTTTGTGTCTGGCTTGCTTCTCTCAACATAATGTCCTCCAAGTTCATCCATGCCCTCTTCCCCTTAAGGCATCTTCCAATCTCAGCTGTAGGCTGGGATAAGTCTTGTCTCTCTCCCGGGGCTCATTTCTCTCCGGGCTCAGCTGCAGCTGTAGGGCTATTGGGCCGCCTCTGCTGTGTCTACGGAGCTGTCTCCATTCCTCTGTGTTCTTCTCCTGTGTATTTACTTCCCGGGCCTCCAGCATCAAAACTGAAACTCTCTCCTCTGCTGAGTCATTTACCGGCAGGGACTCAATGTCCTACTGACCAGGCTGAATCAAAACCCTAATCATAATTTAATCAAGTAAAAGTGAAACCTATGAATTTAATACAATCAAAGGGGAACACACCCAGAGGAACAGACCAGTTTACAAACATAATCCAATATCTATTTTTGGAATTCATAAACAATGCCAAACTGCTACCTGTAAGCAAGGGAGTAATGAGTTTATTAAGAAACTAGAAAAGAGATAAGCACACAATCTGAGACACAGATTGTGGGTGTGCCACAGAATGAGTCACGCATGTGGGGTCCCTGCCCCCTTGATGGGCTGATAAAAATGGACACTTACTCAAAGACACATAAAAGAAGAGAGAACTTGGTCATTTTGGTCCTGCCAAGTGACAGAAAGGAGAAGATTCAAACAGCTAAAGCCTCAGGGAGAGATAACCCATTCACCTGATAGTTTGCAGTTGAAGAGAACAGAGCAGCTGAGCAGCTGAGAAGGCCCTGAAAGAAATGATCCCTATGCCAGCCTACAGCTGAGATCCAAAGAAGCTGGGAGCCTTAAGAGGAAAAAGGAAGGAGAGACCAGGCAGAGATCGCCCACCATCTTGCTTTAACACGTGGCAGTTGACTTTGGTGAGAAAGGAGCCTTTAGTTGGACTCTAGAGGGCCTTGTAACTGTAAGCTTTTACCCCAAATAAATACCCTTTATAAAAGCCAACAGATTCCTGGTACCTTGCATCAGCACCCCTTTGGCTGACTAATACACATGGCAAAGTCCTTGGTGGCATCTCCTGGACGCTCCTTTCTCTACCAGGTTCTGCTTCTCGCCTCCAGGGGCTTTCTCTCTTATATTTGAATTCATTCCATTTATAAAGGACTCCAGTAAGAGGATTAAGACCCATCCTCACTGAGGTGGGTCACACCTTAACTGACTTAGCCTCATCAAAGGATCCTACTGACAATGGGTTCACATGCACAGGAGTGGACTAAATTTAAGAACATATTTTTTTCTGGGATACATACAGCTTCAAACCACCACACTGAACCTCTCTGAACCTCAAACACCCCTCTGAACCTCAAAAAGACATGTTCTTTCTACATGCAAAATACATTTATTCCACCACAATATCACAAAAGACTTAAGTCCTTTTAGAAACAATGCTTAGTTCAAAGTCTCATCAAAATTGGTTTTGAGTATGGTCTTTTCTGGGGCACAGTTCCCCTCTGGCTGTGGACATGTGAAACCTAGAGAAGCTATCTGCTTCCAATATACAATGGAGGGGCAGGCATAGGATAGGCATTCCCATTCCCACAGGGAGAAATTGGAAGGAAATCAGGTGTCATGGGTCCCAAACAATTCTGAAACCCTGCAGGGCATACTCCATTAGATTTCAAGGTCTGAGAATCAATATACGAAGGATGTTTTCTCCTGAGGCCTTTCCAAGGGCCTGCCCAGGGGCCATGCTCTCCTTGAACATTGTGGTGAAGGCTCCACCCTGCCCAAGCTTGAGGATGGCAGCCACACTCTCAGCAAATACTGGTGCACAGGCTTCACATTCTCTGGCAACTGAGGTGACACCACTCTTCTTGAACAACTGGGTGGAGGACCCGCCCTCTTGCCCTGAAAAGATGTCTTCAGTCCAGACCTCAGCTTCCATAGTTCTCCCCTCGAAGTGATTTTTTCTTCAATCTGTCCCTTTTCTATCCCTTTTAGTCCAGGCTGGCAATGGTTCCATTCATACAGATCTTGCAAAAAAAACTTGTTGGTTTTACATGTAGTACATAGAGGTCCAAACCACCAGACAATAGGACTCTCCACAGATCCTTCCTGGATAAATGCACCTCCACTCCTGACTTGCGTGGAAATTGCCGACTGGTTCCACGTTCAGTTAAACCCCCTGACATGGGGGACTCACTTTCTGGAAGCTCAGAATTTTCTAAACCATCAATTTCTGGTTTCTTTATGTCCAGGAGTTCAGTTCTCAGCTTATTCCCTTCCTCTCTCCTTTCACTATAAATTGCAAAGAGAAACCAGGCTGCACTTTCCACACTTAGTTTGAAAATCTTAGCTAAATATTCAGGTTCATCATTCTCAAGTTCTGCCTTCCACCTGAAATCAGAGCTCAATTTCCCCAAGTTCTCTGCCACTTTTAAACAAGGATCGCCTTTCCTCCAGTTTCCAATAACACATTCGTCATTTCCATTTTAAAAAAATATCAACTAGCATTTATTGATTTATTAATAAGCATTTGTTAGCATTTCCTTGCACACAGTATCTTCGAAGCCACCTTAAAGGCAATGGTATAGTTAGTATCCCTTCTTTATAGATGAGGAAATTAAGATATATGGGACTAAGTAACTAGCCAAGGGAGTTGGGATTTAAATTTATGTTTTTAACTACTATAATTTACTTCTCACTTTGCACATTCAAAAATTAAATTATATCCCTTAATTTGGCAGTGACCAGCCTCTTCATTCATTGTCACCAGAATCACAGGAGAAATAACTTATAAAGTAGGAAGAGTAGAAGAGTGAGGCAACAGCACTTAGCGGAGGGGGACCAGAGAGAACATGACTGCATGTCACTTTTGGCATGTGTGCTGGACACTTCTGAACCATCTACATGCTGCCCAGAAAGTAAATAATGACAGTAATCCGGGGACCTAGCAATTGCAGTATACTAATAACAAAGAAAAGCAGAACGGTGGTCTAGAGAGATTGGATCAAGGTGGCAGACTGCACAAACACCTCCTCCACTTCTACTTTAGGGCTCTAAACATTAATGAGAAAAATTAAAATTCCAGCAAAAGTATTATTAGGAGGCCAGAAATTGAGTAAGTTTCTGGAAAGATGGAAAGCAGATGGTACTGCAGAAAGAGAAGAATTCCCTCTCCAAAATATGCTCAGGAGGGGACTGCTTGCAAGTGGGCAGAGTTCTGAGGGAACCCCAAACTCAGACTTGGCAGAAGGAGGGGGTCCTGGAGTCAGTGCAGTGTGATGAATTAGGGACCATCCAGGCAGCCAGGCCCCTGGCTCACTCGTGTTGAGCAGGGGCCGCGGCAACATGAAACTCAAACTAAAGCACAAGCATGGGCGCTTGGACATGTTCTCAAGAAGCTGTTCATTTGGTGTAAGTGCCTGAGCTCTTGTGTTTTGCAGTGTCTGAAATCCAGACAGAAAAGGACAAATATTGTATGATTCCACTTACATGAAATGTCTAGACTAGGCAAATTTATAGAGACAGAAAGCAGATTAGAGTTTACCAGGGCCCGAGGGGAGGAAGGAATGGGGAGTTATTGCTTAATGGGTACAGGGTTTCTGCTTGGGGTGATGGAAAAGTTTGGGTAATGGACAGTGGTGATCGTAGCACAACATTGTAATGCCACCAAATAGTACACTTAAAAATGGTTAGGGAAGTGGATGTGCTCAGGCCACTGGGCTCCTACCTACCACATGGGAGGTTGCTGGTTCGGATCCTGGTGCCTCCTGAAGAAGACAGCAAGCTGGCACAATGGGCAGGCACAGCAAGCTGACATAACAAGAGACACAAGAAGAAAAAACATAATGAGAGACACAACAAAGCAGGAAGCAGATTCTCAGTGCCTCCTAAAAAAGACAGCGAGCTGACGCAACAAGATGATGCAACAAGAGACGTGTGGAGGAAAAACAGAATGAGAGACACAACAAAGCAGGGAGCAGAGGTTGCTCAAGTGATTAGACACCTCCTTCCCATATCAGAGGTCCGGCGTTCGCCTCCCAGTTCCTCCTAAAGAAATAAGGAAGACAAACAGACACAGCAAGTGAAAAACAAGGGGGTGGGGAGAAATAAATCTTTTTTAAGCAAGCCAGACACAAAAGGACAAATACTGTATGAATGTGTTACTATGAACCAAATATATTGTATAACATATTGAAAAAAAAAAGGACTTCTAAGGAAACCTTGGCTGGGCATTACATTCCCAAAGCCGTAAAGAGGCCCCTTGTCTTCCATGCCTACATGTTTCTAGATAGACCTGGTAACTATTTTTGGGTTAGGTATACAGGTGGCAGAGCAAAGGCCTCTCAAATTTCAGGTAGCAGGAATTTCTCAAAAATGATGCTTTTCAGAATTAATAATGTTCTACAGAAATTTGGTGTCATAAAAACAGCACGCAGTGTTTTTAAATGGAGGCATGGAAATGCACTAGTGCTAGATGATCAAATTGGTGCTCTTTTTTATTCACCTGACTTTCTTTTTCAGTATTGATTGAATAATTCTGCCAGTCCCATACAATCTCTAATCTTGAAATTGAAACCCTAAGGTTTAAAAAAAAATTTTTTTAGGAGGTACCGGGAATTGAACCCAGGAACTTGTACATGCAAAGCAGGTGCTCAACCACTGATCTACACCCACGTCCCTTAAAGAACTTTTGATACAACACTTATCTAATTCTGATTGGTATTATATTTAGCAGTTTATATGCCCCCCACTAAAATTTTGAGCCTACTAAGAAGACACAGTTTTGAAACTTGCATGAAAACTGAGATTCATCCCACAGAAGTAACCGCAAACTCTAGAGGGGTAGCTGAGTAGCTGCCAGAGCATCGACACGGGTGTGACGAGTCGGAGCGGCTCGAGTCGAATTTCTTGGAGCGCAGTAGTTGTCTGCTCTTTGTTCACGTGCTAAGGTGGCCCGCCGAGTCCCTTAGCTTGTGATTCCCCGGATTTTTCCTCAGTAGCTTGGCTGATCTCTGGGGAGTGGAGAGGCCACCATCCTCACAGGTAGAACTGGATTTCCACCTACTGCTCACGTGAAACGCAGGGCCACCTACTTGCTGTGTTCTGCATGATTATATTACACAGTATAAGGAGACAATATCACCAGTAAACCTGTAATGACAATACATATTAACATTCTTGTTAGGAGTGGTTAGAGAAACTGACGCCTCACGTCTACATTTTGCCCTTAGCTATTATCAACTAACATTTCAGAGTATCCTTACAGAAATAAAGCAGCACATAAATAAAAAAAAAAAAGATGAAGCACAATCACCGATGTTCACAGCAACATTATTCACAACTTCAAAAGATGGAAGCAACCCAAGGGACCATCAACCAATGAATGGTTAAATAAAATGTGATATAAACATACAACCAAATATTATTCAGCCGCAAAAAGGATTGCAGTCCTGATACATGGACAACAGAAGAGAACCTCGAAGACATCATGTTGAGTGAAATAAGCCAGACAAAAAAGGACAAATATTGTATGATCTCACTGATTTGGAACAGTTAGAATAAGCAAACTCAGAGTCAGAATCTAGAACATAGGCTACCAGGGGACGGAGTAGGGATAGGGAATGGCACAACGTTGGGAACATGACAGCATTGGAATGTATATCTGAATATGATTTAAAGGGGAAATGTTAGATTGT
>JAQZBX010038592.1:0-23340 GCA_029593785.1 Cabassous unicinctus | reverse complement strand
GGCGTAAAAATGGATAAAAGTAAATAAATCAATCTTTAAGTAATAATAATAATAGGGTGGGTTGGGGAAAAATACAACAAATATAAGATATGGACTAAAGTTAGTACTAAGATTTTGATAATATTCTTTCACAATTTGTAACAAATATCTCACAACAATGCAAAGTGTTGGTGACGGGTTGATATATGGGCCCCTGTGTGATGTTATGTAAGTTTGTTTTTTAAGTTCACAACTTTTATTACACAATTATTGTTTATGTATGTTCATGTATGAATGATATACTTCAATAAAAATTTTTAAAACATGGATAGACAATTTTAAAAATGATTATTGGAGTTCTATTTAGATTTATCTACAAGCATATTTTACATAATTGTGAAAACATAGAAGGACGTAATAAATTTTGTTTACCTGATTTTTTTTTTTTTTTTAATGTCAAAAGAATGTTGTCTCAGTTTGCCAGGGCTGCTGTGGCAAATTCCACAGGCTGGTTGGCTTAAACAAAAGAAATTTATTGTCTCACAGCTTGGAGACTAGAAATCCAAAATCAAGGTGTCAGGAGGTCATGCTTTCTCGGAAAACTGTAGCATTCCGGTGGTGGCTTGCTGGCAATCAATCTGTCTCCATCACACAGCCATCTGTCTCCTTTGTCTCCTCCAGTGGCTTCTACTTCTCCTGCTAGGTTGTGTCTCCATTCGGATTTCTCTCCCCACAAGAACTCCAGTTATATTGGATCAAGGCCCACCCTGATTCAATTTGGTCTCATCTTAATAGGATCAGGGAAGATCCTATTTACAAATGAGCTCACACCCACAGGATGGGGTTTAGAAGTTTGAACATGCCTTTATAGAGGTACATGATTCAATCCCTAACAGTCAGCCTTCTGGACCCCAAAATTACATCCTCTTCTCACAAGCAAAATACATTCACCCCACCCCAATATCCCAAAAGCTTTAAGCCACTTCAGTAACAATGTTAAGTTTAAAATCCCACTGAAATTAGTTAAGGGTATGGAATTTTTGTCCCAGAGCAAAATTCTTCTCTTTCTGTGGACTTGTGAAACCTAGAAAACCACTATTTGCTTCCGAAATACAATGGTAGAACAGGTATAGGATAGACATTCCCATTCCAGAAGGGAGATATTGGAAGGAAAACAAGGGTCACAGGTCCCAAGCAAGTCTGAAACCCATGAGGGAAAATTCCTTTAGATTCCATGGTCATCTGTGGCTCGATGCTTTGTCCTCTGGGCCTGCTACAGTGTCTTTTTCCAAGCACTGGAAGAGTGGTCACACTCTCCACAAATACCAGGGCAAGCAGTGGCCCCTCTCTCTCTTGGCCTGAGGAGATCTCTTCTGCTTAGCCCTCTGCTTCCACAATTCTCCTTTGAAGTTATTCTTTCTTCATTTCATACCAATCTCTGTCTCTTTCAGTCTAGGCTAGTAATGTTTCTGTCCACATAAAATTCTCAAAAAAGTTTGGTTTTCCATGCAATTCAGGGGGGTCCAAGCCATCAGACAAAAGGATTTTCCACAGATGCTTTCCCATTAACTGCATTTCCATTCCTAACTTCCTCTGAGATGGCTGATTAGGTCCATGAATCCTATACCTACTCTCATTAGCAAATGGCTGTTGAGCCAAACCCTCACACAGAGCCCTGTTCTCTGGGAACTCACATCCCAGGAACTCAGTGAAGGTCCTATTAGAGCCACTTCTAGCCCGAGTCTCAGAGCACACTATCTGGATAGGCTGAGAATTTTCCAAATCATTAAGCTGGTTCTCTTTTGCTTAAAAGTTCGGTCCTCGATTTATCTCTCTCCTCTCACATTTAACTATAAGCAGCAAGGAGAAACGAGGCTGTGCCTTGCAAATCGCTTGTGGTAAATATCCAAGGCCATCGTTTACAAGTTCTGCTTTTCAAGCAACATCAAAACACAATTTTAACAAGTTCTCTGCCACTTTATAAGAAGGATTGCCTTTCCTCCCTGTTTCCTTCTAAGACCTCACAAAAAGCAACTTTAATGTACATATCAGGGAAGCAGATGTGGCTCAAGCAGTTGGACACCAGCCTACCCTATGGGAGGTCCTGGGTTCTTTTCCCAGTGCATCCTAAAGAAGATAAGGAAGACAGAGAGCTGATGCAACGGGTTGCTGTGGCGAGCTGATGCAACAAGATGACACAGAGAGATGACACAACAAAACGACACAGTGAGGAAACACAATGAGAGTTACAATAAGCAGGGAGCAGAGGTGGCTCAGGTGACTGGGTGCTTCCCTCCCACAGGGGAGGTCCCGGGTTCGGTTCCCGGTGCCTCCTAAAAAGAAGAACAGAGAGCAGAAAGCAAGCGTAAAACCACAGGGAGGGGGTATAAATAAATAAAATAAATCTTTAATGTCTACATCAACATTCTGTTCATGACAATATATGTATTCTCTAAGACAAAAGAAACTTTCTCTACAATTTTCCTCACTTTTTTTCTGAGTCCTCACCAGAATCACCTTTAATGTCCATTTTTCTACCAACAGTCTGTTCAAAGCAATCTAGGCTTTTTCTATCAAGTGCTTCAAAATTCTTCCAGCCTCTACCTATTACCCAACTCCAAATCCACTTCTACATTTTCAGGTATTTTTAATAGCAGCACTCCACTCTCAGTACCAAAAACTTTTAGTTTGCCAGGGCTGTTATGACAAATACTACAAACTGGTTGGTTTAAACAATAGGAATTTATTGGCTCACAATTTGGAGACTAGAAATCCAAAAAGTATTGATTGGCAGGTTATACTTTCTCCAAAGATTTTAGCATCCTGGTGGTGGCTTGCTGGCAATCAATCTCTGCCTCTGTAGCAGTTTGATATTATTTATGAATTCCAAAAATAGATATTGGGTTATGTTTGTAAATTGGTCTGTTCCTCTGGGTACATTAGATTGTATTGGATTCAGAGGTTTCACTCTTACTTGATTAAATTATGATTAAGGCTTTGATTGGGTCACATCAGTAGTACATTGAGAAAACGACAAGGCAGAGGAGTTAGCCGGGGTTTTGATGTGCAGCCCCTGAAAGTAAACACACAGGAGAAGACACAGAGAAGCAGATGCATGAGGAGAGAGAGAAGGCTCCATTAGACATAGCAGAGGCCCCAGGAAGAAAGATGAGCAGTTCACTTGATAGCTCACAGCTGGCCTTGTGTAGAGACCAGAGCAGCTGAGCCTGGTGAGGAATGGGCCCCGGGAGAGAGACGAGCTTTATCCCAGCCTACAGCTGATATTGGAAGAAGCTGGGACCACGGAGCCTTAAGAGGAAGAGGAAGGCTGAACATTGGCAGCCATCTTGCTCCAACACATGGCAACAGACTTTGGTGAGGGAAGTAACTTACGCTTTATGGCCTTGTGACTATAAGCTTCTACCCGCAAATAAATAACCCTTTATAAGGGTGAAAAGGCAGCTGACTCAATGGGAAAAAATATTTGGAAATCACATGTCCAATAAGGGTTTAATATCCAGGATATATAAAGAGATGCTACAACTCAACAATAAAAAGACAAACAACCCAATTTAAAAATGGGCAAAAGACTTGAATAGACATTTCTCCAAAGAAGAAATACAAATGGCAAAAAAATACATGAAAAAATGCTCAACATTACTAATGATTAGGGAAATGCAAATCAAAACTGCAATGAGATATCATTTTACACCTTCAGAATGGCCACTATAAAAAGACAGAGAACTTACAAGTGTTGGAGAGACTGTGGAGAGATAGGAACACTTATTCACTGTTGATGGGAATGCAGACTGGTACAGCCACTGTGGAGGACTATTTGGCAGTTCCTAAAGAAGCTGAATATAGACTTGCCACATGACCCTGCAATACCACCACTGGGTATATACCCAGAAGAACTGAGAGCAGTGACATGAACAGACAGACATCTGCACACCGATGTTTAAAGCAGTATTATTCACGATTTCCAAAAATTGGCAACAACCCAGTTGTATATCAAGAGATGAATGGATAAACAAACTGTGGTGTATTCACACAATGGAATATTATGCAGCTGTAAGAAGAAATGAAGTCGTAAAGCATATGACAACATGGGTGAACCTGGAGGACATTTTGTTGAGCAAAGCAAGCCAGACACAAAAGCATATGACAACATGGGTGAACCTGGAGGACATTTTGTTGAGCAAAGCAAACCAGACACAAAAGTACAAATGTATGATTGTTTTACTATGAACCAAATATATTGTGTAACATACCGTATGATTAAAAAAAAAAATCTGTATGTAGCCAGTACATTTAATTGAGAAATTTATATTTTTATTCAACTGTATTTTCTTTTTATTTTTTAATTATTGTTTATATTTTCAATTATTAAATGTAAAAAATAAAGTTAAAAAATGGGAAAAAAAGAAAGTTATATAAATGGAACAATAACGTATATAACTTTTTCCCAAAAATAAAAATAATCCTTTATAAAAGCCAACAGATTTCTTGTATTTTGCATCAGTACTCCTTTGGCTGGCTAATACAGCTTCTATCACATGGCCATCTGTCTCCTCTGTTCCCTCCTGTGGCTTCTACTCCTCCTGCTCAGTCATCTATCTCCTTTCACATTTCCTCTCTCCACAAGAACTCCAGTCAAAATGGATTAAGACTTACCCTAATTCAATATGGCCTCGTCTTATGAACAAATGAATTCACACCCACAGGGCAGGGCTTAGGGCTTGAACATATCTTTATAGGGACATGAATCAATCCCCAACAAGTATCAAAAGATGCATTTAAAATAGCATTGTTGGTTAAGATGCTTCATTTATAAGCCAGATCTACAATTTATTAGCCATATGATCTTGTTACCTCAGTTTCTCATCTGTAGGAGTAGAAAAATAATGATACCCACCTCATTCTATGAAGATTTATATTATATAACAGGTTTCAACCAAATCAAACAATGCACTATACACCCCACATATGTAAACATCACTATCACTATTAAAATACTTACTGAGTACCTAGTGGGTAGAAGGAAGGTGGGAGGAAGAGTATGCAGAGGCCTAAAATACCTCCAAAGGATTATGAGTAGGTGAGAAAACTAATGCATAAGAAAGAAGAGGGCACATAAACTCAAGATAGGGGTTGGGAAGAATGGTGATTTATATGGGAACTCAGTACTTCTTGTATGATTTTTCTGTAAACCTACAATTGCTCTAAGTTAATAAATAGAAAGATTAGACCTCCTAGGCTGGAGCCAGACACTTAAGGCAGTACACTTAAGCAATGTTACAGATTTGGGGCTTTATCTTGATTGCAATATGAAGCCATTAACAGATTTAAAGCAAAAGAGGCCGTTCCAGCTTCAGAACAGATTAAGAGGTAGCACAAATATAAGTGGACAGACCAGGTAGGAGTTTACAATGCAAAGGGCAGACTCAACATGATGGAAGCCTAGACAAGTGTCTCCAAACTAGGCTATAGAAGACTTTCTAATGGGTATGCAAGCACCGAAAGCTTGGAAATCAATTTGCCTTCTATATGTACTGTTTCTTAAAAATGATTTGTCCAAAAAAGCACCTCAATTCCCAATAACCCTTCTATCCCCTTCCTTTTTACAAAAAAATAAAAAAAAAAAAAAAAGACATACCCCCTAGCCCATTTCAAGTTTTACCATAGTACATTTGGGGGTGGAGGGGAAAGAAGTGAAAACAAGGTCCACAAAACAAACAGGGGGCCAGAAAGCATCCAGTATTTCTTTCATTCATTCAACAGATATTTATGGAGCACCGGCTATGTGTCAAGCACTATTTGGGGGGCTCGAAACATAAAATAAAAATTTCTGCCCTCTTATAGCTTACAGGAGGTGTGGGGGGAGGGGAGACAATATACATTAAGTAAATAAGAAGATGATATCCAAGTAAAGATTTATAGGAGATGGAAAGTCTTGGGATCTCTGGGAGAACATTCCAGACCACTGAGAATGAGTTTCTTAAGAGGAAGTTTCTTAAGAAACTCCTTTCTGAGAGGAGTTTCTTAAGCTAATTTCATTACATGCTTAACAGAAAATACTTTTAAAAATTAACAATACCTTCAACAATTCTATCATCAATATCTTGACCTGTTCCATAGGATTCAGTCAGATATCTGTTTAAAATATAAAATAAAGAAATATTTACATGACAATAATATAGTATACATATTTATAACTTTAATATTATTTAATACATTTAAAAACTGAAATCTGGATGATCAACTGCAATTGTATTTTCACAGATTACAAATATATGATTAAATGCACTATTCTGTTATAGCTATTCAAATATCTAAAATTCTATTTGGAATGCCTATAGCATTCAGATCAACATTACTTTTTTAAAACCATTTTTGGGAATATTCTGTTCTATTTTATTTGGTTTTAAATATGATACACATTTCTCACAGAATTATTTATCGTCCACATGCAATTCCAAAATCTTTTGTGACAGTTTATTAATTTGATATTTATGGCTAGAGAAAATAAGGCAATCTGCCTCTGAACAACTAGGAAGTTATCACCATTCATGTTGTACTACACTGGAAAGCACAACATGATGGAACAGCATTTGCCAGGCATGTTTCAAAACAAAGGGCATTCTTGGAATTGAAATATACACTTAGAGTTTCTTTACTATATATTAGCTACAGATTTACCACACAACTATAACATACTGGAGAGAAAAAATAAGAAACTGAACCACTTAGAATTTCAAGATATTTGGAAAGCTGTCACTTTACTAGAATTGCTGGTAATACGAACTAAGAAACTCTTAAACTGGTTTTATATAAATAACCCTTAATAGCCTACACATTTTCATACTGAACAGCAAAATTTCAAAAAGGGTGTCACATGCAATAATCAATTAAGAACTGTAAGACAGTGGGAACAACACTGGTAAGAATTCAGAATGTGCTATCCTAGCAGTAGCTTCACCACTAGGATTTAACCTCTCTGGATCTGTTAATTGAAAGAACTAAACTATAATGAGTACAATGATTCCTTCCAGTTTTAAAATGCTATGATTCTAAACAAAGTATAAAGAGTTTAATTTGATGGTAGCAAACAGAAGTACTGTGAAGAGAGGGGGAGGGAGGTAGAAACAAGGAAGCCGACCATTAAAAAGCATGAGGTAAAAACCTGTTTCAACCGTTCTAACAGCAGGGATATTGAAAACAGAATGCAAAAGTTGAATTCTGAAGTAACATTCCTAGATTTTCCCCCACCTAACCAGCTCTGGTCTCCTGCAGGATCCCCAGGCAAATAACATCTCAGAGCTGGCTTTCAGCAATCTATAGCTTAGCTTCCATATAAATTGTCTGTTTATTAAAAGGGGTTGAGCCCACCATTTCAAATTTACATCAGAAAGCATGCAAATATGTTAAAAATTGGTTGACCACTCACCTTAGAACAAATTTTGTATTTTCTGTTTTGCCAGCTCCTGATTCTCCAGATACAATGATAGATTGACTCATCTTGAGCACCTTCATGTCTCGAAAAGCTTTATCAGCTAGAGAGGAAACACATTAATGATGAAAAATATATTTACTACAAATTTACTAAATGGTAGAAATTTCACTTAAAATCAAAGAGCACTTGTTCCTAAAAAAAATTATGTGTATTTACAGTTAATAAAATTTTAAAATAGAAGCATTCAAGTGTTCAAAACATTTCTTAAAGTATTTACTGAAAATGTTCTCTCTTATTATCCTGGCAGTTGAGTAATATGAAATATAAACAACTTTTAGTTCTGTACTAAAATAGCTATAAAATAGCTCCCTATTAGGAGCTATGGCCCAGCTTTCCCTGATAACAGAACAGATTTGCAGCAGGATTAAAAAAATGCTCACTATGCATAACTAATTAAGTCCCTAAAGAAAAGCAAAGTAATGAACTTCCAATTTAAAAACCTGGCAAAAAATTCTACTTGAGAAAAAAATTAAACTTGCAAAATATATCTGTGGGTTTTTTTTCATGTCAAACTACTGTCAAATTTAAACATCTTGCAGAATTTATCAACACTTCAAAGACAGGCAAAATTAACTGCTTTAAATTTCCATATTTTCAATTATTTATGTATATTTTTAACTGCCTTCAGTACACACCAACAATTTAGGCTATAAAACACCTCACTTAGATTTTAAGACTACAAGGACAAGTTGAACACAATATAGTACTCTGTTAAGGAGGTGACAAATTAAAATAATTTTAATTCAAAATTAGATCTTGACCAATTTGGGCCTATAAAACAACTATTTCTCACCTCACACATGTGCTACTCATACCAAAGAAGAAACTTTTTCAAATGGCTTTTAGTGTAAGGAACAAGTACAAACCACATGCAAGAGTACACCTGTTGCCTTGACCAATTTATCAGTATTCTGTTCTACTCACTTTTGTGGAATCATTCTAAATACTTTTTTATTATCAGTAAAAGGCTAAAAATGAAAGCTGGTTTATTTACATTTTAAATATGGAACTTCTCTCCAGTGATAAGTTTGCTCAAATTCAGGTTCTAGAGATTGTGCCCCATTTTTGCTGGTTAATAGAAAATATATCAATGCCCATGAGAATTTCTTAGACCAAGAAGTCAACTTGATGCTGCACTGGACTTGGGCTGACATAGTTACTCTGCCTAGCAGAAGGCAAGTCAACCAAGGTGGAAGTAAAGCCAAGTCAGGCTGAAACACAGGCATGCAGGGAAAGCCCAAGGAGAGACAAACTGCATTAAGTACCACCAAAACATGACATCATTTAATTACTGCTTATGTCTGGATTCCAGGTTAACTAAACATCGTATTTGCAGTCACCAGTTACCAGAGAAGGCAATTTCTAATTCTGATCAAATAATTTCATCTCTCTATGCCTCAGAGATCCAGTGCTTCAAGATGAGAGAGGGGCTGAGAGAGGCAAAGACAGAGATACTATCTCTCTCTTCCCATGTTGATTCCCCAGGGATATGAAGTATACACCACTTTCAATCCTTTAATTTTATGAAGCCCTGATGCAAGTTAATGCATGGAAGAAGTCTGCTCTTAGAGCACAATAACACGACCACAAGCACTGGCCTGGGTAACAGTGAAAAGCCTGGGATTCAAAGCTGTGAAGGAAGATACTTTGCAACTGGGATTAATCATGCTGGGAAGTCAACAAGAACCTAAGAGGACATAGGCATTTAACAAAGATAATGAACGACTGCCCTATGAGTTGGTTACAATGGTACTCTTCCCCGTAAGATACATGCTCCTTACAATGTTGACAGACCCAAAATGAATACAGGCCCTCTGAAATATATACAAATTTATGGCACATTTTCTTAATGCAAAAGAAAAACAAAGAAATGTCTACCATACAAGGAAAGACATGAATTAAGGTGCAATTAAATTACATACCAATTGCAAAGACATGGGGGGGCATTGTCCCAAGAGATTTTCCTTGATAAGACTTTATTGTTTCTGATGAATATATTTTAGGTATGTCAAAGTATGGGTTCACTGCAATCAGAATGTTGGCGACATATGTCTAAATAAGAAAAGCATAAACATAAAATTTTTAAATTACTCTTTTTATTTAGAAAGAAATAAAACACAATAAATAAATCTTATCCACTCCCAAATTGTTTCCTTCCCTTCCATATATTATAGTAATAATGGCCATACTTATGTACTGCTGATTTTTAATGGTTTCTATACTTAAAAGACACAACCGGGTAGGAAAAATCATGCCAATCATGGCTTCACTTATCTTTGAAAATACTGGCTCTCCAAACAGGAGTTAATGATCCCAGATAGTCACCATCTAATAGAGGTCATTTGCCCAACTGCAAACATCTTAGCAGGGGAAGAACCAAAAAAAAAATAGGAATAACCCTAAATTCTCCTCAATTCTCCAAAGAGATGTAGACATTATAAATGAGAAACAAAAACATAATGTCACTAGATAATTTTGTCTATCAATCATCTAATTTAGCAAAGATTTGTACATCAACTGAACCCAATGTGTGAAAAAATTAAATAATTTTTTTTTAATTTAGAAGGATTTGCCACATATAAATCTTCAGTTATTAACAGTCATAGCAAGTATATTACCACTGCACACAGGAAGCATTAAAAGGCCAGTGAAAATCCCATGGGTATTAAACTTTTGAATAAACATAACAAATAAAAACAAATTACCCCAAATAAAAACAAGTTATAATTTTGTAAAAGTAATAAGGTGTCCAAACTTCAAGAAGAAGAGTTTAAAAACAATTAAAATTTGTTGAAGTAAAAAAAAATTCCTCTACCAGAACCAAGAATTGGTTGAATTGAAGTAAGAATTGTAAAGAAAAAATTGTGGTCATTTCTACTTGAAAGATGTTTCCTGGTTATGTCCAAATTAACTTTCACTTTACTGATTTATTACAAGTTAAACTGTTTTAATAAACACAACTTTAAAAATCTGCATTATTTCAGTACCTCAAAACAGCAGTTAGCACACAACAGATGCTCGATGAGTCTGCTGATCAAGTGAATTTTGCTTCTAAATTTGTTTCTAACCAAGAATGGCCACATTTTAACCTAAATATACTCTTTACTCAGTTGATTTTTAAAAGTTCAAGGAGGAAAGTAAAGTCTTAAAACTGTGTTGTTTGTATTTTCAATTATTAAATGTATAAAACAAAGTAAAAAAAAAACTCTACATAACTGAAAGATGGCAAGTAAACTCTTGGAAAAGACTAGATAAATTCTATTTCCCACCTGTCACTACTTGGACAGATGGCAAAGACTAAATGTAATTTACTCAGAATTAAGTAAGTACAATTAGGCAAATTGATAGTGTTATAAAAGATTAAGACTGTCATTTGATCTAGGAGGTATCAGAGAAGCCATGTGTTTTCTTCGTTCAAAAATAATGAAGAGTCCCATCTTTATAACAGGAGAACCACAATGGGGTAATTTATCTCTACCCAACAAACTAATCTACCGCTAAGTCATATTAGAATAAAATCTCATACACTACCCAATGAATAATTATAATTAAAGCATACTAGTTAAGTGTCCATCTGAATGAGTTGGCTCAAACCCTGACTACTTACATTAAAATTATTTCTCTTTTGTTTTTTAATATTCAGGATTTTTAAGATAAGGTATCTATTAGGATCTACTAAAGCTTTGCAACTATGGTCAGCATTTCTGTGTTCTTGATATTTCTTCAGAAATATCTTCTAATTTATATATTTGTCCTCATCCAAACATTTTATTTCAATATATATTCATTCAAGGCTGCCTTAAATTCTCCCAGAATAATGTAGAAAGTGAATTAGACATATCTACATAGTGATACCAAAAACCCTCAAAATACAAAATAATTATAGTGACTTATTAATCAAATTGGACATTTTTAAGTATGAAAGACATCAGATGATGTCCTGAATTATTTTAGTCCACAAATATTTATTGGGTGCCTACTACAAGACAAGCACGTTATAAGCCCTGAACTTAGAGAAGCAAACTGAGATAAAAATCCTTGTTCTCAAGGAACTCACACTCTATTCAACAGGCTCAGATTAAGTATGATTTCCTATTAGAAAATCTAAAGCAGAACAAAATCAAACAGTAGCATGTACAATAATTATCCCCATAAAAATTTAAACTGTAGATAAAATACTTACATAAATTCTGTCTTTACTATACCGAACTTTGATATTATGGAGAAGTGTGGCTTCATTTAAATACATTAGTGAACCTAAGACATAAATTCATAAATCATTATATATTTGAAAAAGCAAGTTTAAAAAAGTCACTTTGACCCAGGCTAAAATCCACATGTTAGGTTATATTTAATTCCATCTTTTTTAAAACCCTGGTACATGTAAAACCCAGAGGCTTATTTAAAATATATTCAGTTTATGTTTGTTTTAAGCAATGAATATCCAATCAGCTGAGTAAATCCTGTCTACTGATGAATATTGGTTAAAAAGTCAAGAACCAATTGGAGTACAAATCAAGTATACTTTAGATAGCTCTGATTTTAACACACTATTTACAGAATGAAGTGATGACACTAATCTAGTCTGATACTCAGTTTTACAAATAAAACACAAAAGATAAACTTTTATAACCAGAAGGGACCATCAGATCATTCACTCAGCCCCTCACAATTGATATGATGAGTCCTGGAGACTATGAGTCCTGGAGAAATTATATATGCCTTAACCCAAGATATGCAACTAATTAATGTCAGACTTAGTATAGAAACCTTGTTTTTGTGATGTCTATTCTACTACTGTGCCAAAATTGTATTGCAATCTATTCTCCTAGTCCTCTAATCTCCTGAGCTACATTTCTACATTACCACCACATGCTAGAGTAGACACTAAAACCATTCATCCTTTGGACCACCTGTTTTTATTATTAGCACCACCACTTTTTCAGTCATGCAGGTTGTAAATCTTAGTTAACACTGGGACCTTCTCTCTCCCTCCTGCTCTAAAGCAGTTTCCAAGTCGTTATACCTTGTAACAAAGTATAGCACTGTGCCAGGCTCATGGTAGGCACTCAAACATTAGCATAATCTGAATCTCTGAAATGTCTCTTTTGACTTTCTACCACAATTCTGGTTTAGGTCTCATCATAATAGATCCTTAATTATTTATTGCTTCAGTCTCTCTTCTTTCTAATCTATCCTGCACAGCACATTAATCTAACTAAACTACAGTCCTAATTAAGTATAACTCTGTTCAAAAAACAAAAAAAAATCAGTGGGTCACAATCAACAACCAAAGTATTCAAGTCTGAATTCAAGGTCCTTAACAAACCTGCATTCAACTGTCCTTTTCATGTCATTTTCCAAAACTCCCTTTAACATGGACTAACTTGTAAGCACACTAAATTATTTATCAAACCCAAATCATGCAATGCCTTCTGCCTAGAATATCCTCTACAACTCTAGGTGTCAAAAATCTTACCTACCCTTTAAGGTCAGTTCAAATAATAACTCACAAATAATACTTCCCCATTTTCTCCACTTCTTCACCAGAACTACTCTCTTCTTTGTACTTTTCTTTATGGTGCTTACCAAATTCAATCAGTATCACAATTATACTTTTACATTTCTGGTTTTGACTGCAGTCTTAAGTTTTCCAGGCCTGCTATTACAAATACTACAGACTGGTTGGCTTAAACAACAGTAATTTATTCTCTCACAGTTTTGGAGGCTACAAGTCCAAAAGCAAGATGTCAGCAGAGCCATGGATGCTTCCTCTGAAATCTGTAGCGTTCAAGTGGCAGCTTGCCAAAAATCCGTAACTCATTGTCTGTCTCTGTCACATGGCCATTTGTCTCCTTCTGCCTCCTATCACTGACTGTGTCCAAATTTCCTCTGCTTATAAGGACTCTCGTCATATTGGATTAAGTCCCACCACGGTTCAGTTTGGCCTTATCTTAACTAACAACATCTTCAAAGATCACATCCACAGGAGGAGGGGGGTTAGGTTAGGATTTGAACATGTCTTTGTGGGGGACATGATTAAATTCATTACTGCTACTAAACCAAATCCTTGAGGATGGGATGCTGCCTGATTCGTTTTTTTGTTTGTTTGTTCATACACTTCAACACCTAACCAAAGCTGTCAAACAAGAGACCCTTAATATACCTATCCCAACCAAGCAAGCCAGGCTTCTGCATTCACATAATGCAGCCAGTTCACCTTCCAACCACACGTCTCACGGCTTTCTTCTGCCACTTACAACAGAATAAAACAGGTAAGTAGGCAGAACTCCCTAAGAGCTGAATGACAGCTTTCCTTTGCATTGAGGAAGGACAAGGGAGGAGGGAAGGCAGCAGAGTTACATTTGGTTTGGGTTTTAGTTCTGCTCCCTTTTCTCTACCCCTGCTGCTCTTCCACTCTTATGCCCCAGGAACCTGTTTCTATGTTTCCATTTCCTTATCTAAAGCACTCTTCTGCACTAACTCCCATCTCTCACCTGCCTCTGAAGAATCTGGTTATATGAAATTCTCTCTGCTTTCTCTAAATAAGAATTCCCAATCTCATAGTAAACTTCCCTTGAGAAAGCTAACCATACAAACCTATACTGACATGTGAATGACTGCTCTCCTTTCTTTAACTCCATCCACACTCACTACCCACATTCTCAAATAAATCCCTAACTAGTGATATATCTGCCAATGACAATATGAATTTGGACAGGTTGATCTTCCCTTTAAATCATCCTACTAAGGATATTGCGTTTTCATGAAGAAATGGAAAAGGAAAGATAGAAAAAAATATATTTGCAACCCTCAGTTTGAGAAATGGTTAATGGTAAGTAAGACTGTCTAAGCCTGCCTGAGTTGTGGACCCAGGGATGTTCACAGGAGTCTCAGAAATAGCTTCCTGCACCACCTAATTCCCTCCTACCCTCCTAGTAGTCAACTCTAGGAATACTTGGTGAGGCTATTTGCATGCAATCCTTTATGTGAACTGTTTGACTTTTATGCCTAATTATTCACAGACTTAATTATACTAAAAAGACAATAAAAATTTAAACTGTTTAAAAATAAGACATATAAATAAAACAATAAACACAATTCATTTCTTTATAAACTCAGTAAGTAGCATTTTGGTAAAACAATAGTAATTCCAACATAACAAAAGTTTCTAATGAAGACTGGGTTCATTATTATATTAGAGGATCTGACTACAGAGTTGTCTGAGCATTTAAGAGCCTACTTTTTCATTACAGTTCTAGTTTCTTGAAAGAAAAAGAAGGAACCAACAAATTATTTCAACATAGTAGAAGTCAATCAATTCTAAATTTATATTTTTGTATAAGTCATTTCATTACTGAAATAGAGACTGAGCCAGGCAACATTTAGTATTTTATAGTCTATACTTATTATTCTCCATTCCTAACAGGTACTAATTCATGAATGATATCATATACTATATAAATAAGAGTAGCTTAAAATTGGAATTTAAAAATGCTATTATTGGGGGGTGGATGTGGCTCAAATGGTTGGGCGTCCATCTCCCACATGGAGGGACCAGGGTTCGATCTCCGGGACCTCCAGTAAAAGAAAAAAGAAAAAATATAGAAGGCACGCCGTCAGGCCCCGCGAGTGGGCGAGCCTCCAGGCCCCGCTGAGCCACGCAGCAAGATGATGACTTAACAGGAGAGTGAAACAAGGGAGAGCCAAGACGAGATGTGCAGAAAAACCAGGAAAAGAGGTGGTGCAGGTGGCAGAATGCCTCTCTCCCACATCGGAGGTTCCCAGGATCGAATATCGAATCCCAGTGAAGAGAGGAGGAGGATGAGAAGAGAAGGCAGGGAACAGACACACAGAATTGCCCAGCGAATGGACACAAAACAGCAAAAACGGGGGTGGGGGGGTTAATAAGTAAAAGTAAAATAAATAAATCTTTTTTTTTTAATGCTATTCTTTTCCTTTTAAATACTGACTTCACATTCCTGAATTATTTTCCTATTCTAGCATTAATGCCCAAGAGAAAAGTAAAAAGGCAACATTAATATGCTAATATTAATTTAATATATAAAACCCTTAATATAGAAAAGAGCTACAAGTAGACGATGAAATCTGCTACACTGATAGGGCACTATCAAAAGATGATACATGTCTCTATTTCAATAGAATCATTAACACATAGTCCTGAATGCTCTCTATAGACATCAAGCATTCAACCATTATATTGTTATCATCATAGAGAGAAAAGGAGAGGGATTTTGAAATTCACATTATTAGACCCTAAGACACAATGCCAATGTGTCATTTGGCAGAGGACAACCAGTATGATGGCATGCCTCAGACAAAAGAACTAATAAGTGATGGAACCACTTCATCTGGAAATCCTACATTCTAAATTCAACACCTGAAGCTGTGATAATGATATAATTTCAAAAAAGGCACTTCACGTAGTGTTGGGCTACTGCATGATGAGGATAGTGAACATCGACACATTAACACTACTGCTGTCTGGTACCATCAAAGGAAACACCCACAAGAGGTAGCAAATTCATACCAAGGTTAGGAAAATTTTAAAGTTGGACAAGTGTACCAAGATGAAGGAACAAGAGGAAGGATGCTTTAAAATATTAGTTTTAAAAATAGGCTAATGGGAATGGATGTGGCTTAAACAGTTGAACACCTGCTTCCCACGAGTGGACCCGGGTTCGGTTCCCAGTGCCTCCTAAACAACAACAACAACAGGCAAACAAATGAAAGGGGAGCCAATGTGGCTCAGTGGCTGAGTATAGGCTTCACATATACGAGGTCCTGGGTTCCACCCCTAGACCTCAAAAAAAAAAGGGGGGGGGTGCTAAAAATAATTCAAAACCATTTAATATTTATTATATTTAGCTACATATGGACATCTAAACATATAAAAAATTTAATATATGGAATTGATTAATTTCCAGTTCTGCATCTCCTAACAAGTTTTACCAGAATGAGAATTTTCTCTCTCATTTTAGGTATGGTCTCATTACTCTTTTTATTTTGTTGATTGCTGTTCAGAAAAATATTCCAACAGGTAACTTCTCCAGCAATTATGGAAAAAGAGGGAGCTCCACATTTTTTTCTCAGTCTCTTGAACAGCTACTATTTATTCAGAACCTATAAGAGGCCAGACATTAGGCCAAGCATTTTAAATACATAACCTCTAAGCACACAACATATACATTATTACTCCTGTTTTATAGATGAGAAGCTCAAAAGGGGAGAGATGAATTCCCCACAGCTAGACATGGTCATAATCTAAACTCAAGCTGGCCTGATGCCATGGTCCTGGCTCTCCCATTGACCTACTACTCCACACTATCTCTATGGTCATATGGGGACTTCAAAGGCTTACCCAAATTTGAAATCCAGAGAAAATCAACAGGACAATCCTATTCCTTTCTCTTATCATTTTCTTTAAATGGAGAGTTTATAATACATTAAAGTTTCTAATACCAGATAAATATGAAAACTGGACATGAATCTTAAATATTGACAAAAATTGAAATGTAATCACTTCTTAATCTTGAAAATATAGTAATAAATCATGGTCTGTTCACTAAATAGAAAAAAAAATTTTTTCAGCAATCATGCTAAGATAAGTCAAGTGAATGTTGCATTTTAATATAATGTTCTTAAATCAATTTTCGATTAGTAGTTACAAAGTATTAAAAAAGTATTTTAGTACTTTTAAATTTTATTTTTAAGTATTAAAAAAATTGTTTACTTTAAATACTGGCATTAAATTATGCCTGTTGACTTAACTTCCATATACTGAAGGACACATACTACATCAATTGCCTGCTTCTAGATGGGGGTTCCAAATAACTCTTTCAAAACTCTTGGGAAGCAGATGGGGCTCAAACGACTGAGCTCCTGCCTACCATATGAGAGGTCCCGGGTTCAGTTTCCGGTGCCTCCTGGAGAAGAAGAGCAAGACAGCAAGCTGGCACAACGGGCAGGCACGGTGAACTGATGCAACAAGATGATGCAACAAGGAGACACAAAGAGGAAAGACAATGAGAGACACAACAAAGCAGGGAGCTGAGGTAGCTCAAGCAATTGAGCACCCCTCTCCCACGAGAGGTCCCAGGTTCGGTTCCCGGTGCCTCCTAAAGAGAAGACGAGCAGACACAGAGAGCACACAGCAAATGGACACAGAGAGCAGACAGCAAGCGCAAACAATGAGGGGGGGGAATAAATAAATAAAACAAATCTTTAAAAAAAAAAAACTCTTAACAAGGGACCAAATGTGGCTCAAGCAGTTGAGCACCTACCTTCCACATAGGAGGTCCCAGGTTTGGTTCTCAGTGCCTCCTAAAGAAGACAAACAACAAGCAGACAAAAAACAGATAACAAGCAAAAACAACAAGCAGACAACGAGAAAAAATGACCAAAAACAAGGAGCAGACAACAAGCAAAACAACGAGCAGACAATGAGCAAAAAACAAAAAAACAAGCAGGGAGCAGGTATGGCTCAAGGAGTTGAGCACCCACCTCCCACACGGGAGGTCCTGGGTTCGGTTCCTGGTGCCTCCTAAAGAAAAAACAAGCAGACAACGAGCAAAAATAATGAGCAGAAAATGAGCAGAATAACAAGAAATAAAACAAGCAAGGGGGAGCAGATGTGGCTCAAGCAGTTGGATGTCAGCCTCCCACATGGGTATCCCAGGTTTGGTTCCCAGTGCCTTCTAAAGAAGATGAGCTGATGTAACGAGCAGACATAACAGACACAAAAAGCAGACACAACAAGCAGGGAGTGGAAGTTGCTCAAGAAGTTTGGCACCCACTTCCCACAAAGGAATTCCTGGGTTCAGTTACTGGTGCCTCCTAAAGAAGATGAGCAGACAACGAGCAGACACAATGAGCAGAGACAACAAGCAGATGCAATGAGCAGACACATGGAAGAGACAACGAGCAGACAGATGAGGGAGTCATCTGGGGGGCGGAATAAATCACTTATTAAAAAAAATAACAACAACAATGAGCAAACAGATGAGAGAGCCATCTGAGAGGGGTGGAATGTTAACAAGATACCTTGAGTTCAAGCCTCAAATTAAATTATTACCATTCCTCTCATTTACACAACTAAGATAACACTAAAAGGACATTCAAAAGACTCTTCCACCAAAGTGCTAATGTGAGACAAAAATGAATTTAGGACATTTGAGCTCCTAAAGTCACATGAACTTTCATGTGAAAAGCCTACATTTTTTTCTAATCTAGTATTGTATTTCTATTATATAACCACTAATTTATTTTTAGAACTGTTTCCTTTTCTACTGCAAAGCATTAAAAATATTTAATTTGATACTTACAGTTATCCTCCACATCCTTTTTACTGTCCTCTTCTGCAGGGAATACTTGGTTTATAAGAGCCAAAAACGTCTAACAAACAAAACAAAAGATCATTAAACTTGAGGCTTATAAACAGTAATAAAAATAAAGGAGCTTAATTGGTTGCAAACATTGTAATAATGGCAATGATACACTCTTCATTTAAAAATAATAAATATTCTATTTAACAAGTCATAAACCCAAAACCAGGATAATATTTTACCCTGAATATGAACTCAATAACAGAACTCAGTAAATAAGCATCCTAGGCTATAAAACCTAGAGTGAAAAAGCATCTTAACTTTAAGTTTACATAGGTAAGGGAAGCGGATGTGGCTCAAGCAGTTGGGCATCCGCCTATCACATGCGAGGTCCCGGGTTTGGTTTCCGGTGTCTCCTAAAGGAGACAGCAAGCTGACACAAAGAGCTGACATAATGAGATGCAGCAGCAAGGAGACACAACGAGGAGATGCAATGAGGAAACACAATGAGAAACACAATAAGCAGGGAGATAGCTCAAGTGATTGGGCACCTCCCTCCCACATGGGAGGTCCCAGGCTCAGTTCCCTGTGCCTCCTAAAAAAAGATAAGTAGACACGAGTACATAATGAACAGACACAGAGAGCAAACAATGAGGGGGGAAGGAGAGAAATAAATAAATTAAATTAATCATTTTTTTAAACTTACATAGGTAAGCTATTTGAATTATTAATAGTTTTTTAAAATAAAAATTGTAGGTTATATATACAGCAATTTCATTGTTTTAAAAAAGGAAAAAGTAACAATCAGATATACCAACAGAACAGACTATCTGATTAATGCTACTGTTTGCATAAAACCTATTAGACAAAAATGTGTCAGAAATATAAACAGCACAGAAGTGAGCCAGATATATAAACAGAATCCAAAAATATTTGATCTATGAAATTACAGATACCCATGGTGCATTTATTGAGCTACTTAAATGTTATAGCTGACACCCTAGAATAAAGATACCACCTTGTTAAGAAAGAGCAAATCATCTCAAATCACATCTACAGGAATTAAATTTTAGCCATGTCATTCTAACAGTTATCTATAAATTTATGCTTCTCAAACAATCAGAATTACTCGTGTGGTTGAAGTGCTAACCCAGAGCAAATAAAACTAAAGAAAAAAATGGCTCAATTATTTAAAAATAGTATCTGTAGGTCTACATAAGTGAAGAGTATAAGTTAAGGCCATTGCTGTAGCTTATACAGTGAAATCCAGGCTGCTGGGACCACCTCAGTTTGAACCACATCCAACTGAGAAAACTCTGGAAGTTAATTATTTGGATTAGAGGGCCACAAAAGCAGATGCAATCTATAATGTACATTAAGTACATTAATGGAATTATAAAACCAATCCACAATTTATAACAATGACTTTACAGGAAAATGCATTCAGAAATAGCAGCCGTGGCAACAGAGGGAAGGACTCCCCAAACTCTGGGTGTCAGGTAAGGCCTGGTAGGAGTCATGTGAAATAAAGAAGCTGTAGGAGTTCAGAAGATGGGGTGGAACAAAGAATTCCTAGAAGAGGAAGGTTAAGAGCAGGGCTGAAAGGATAGTAATGAATCATGAGAGATGGTTTCTCTCCTTTCTTTATCTCTCAAAATTTTCACCAGCCTCCATCTTGCCCTCCCCTTCACTGCCTAGATAAAGAGAAAGAGAACATCTGTTTCATTATGGCAACTGTTGCCTTTTCTTGGGGTGCAGAACCTTTTTCTCTTATCAAAAGAATATCATGGGGGGAGCGGATGTAGCTCAATTGGCTGAGTGCCTGCTTCCCATTATGAGGTCCGGGTTCGATCCTTGGTACCTCCTAAAAACCAATAAACAAACAAACGAAAAAACCAACTCTCACTGGGAAGCAGATGTAGCTCGGTGGTTGAGCACTTGCTTCCCATGGTCCTGGGTTCAATCCCCAGTACCTCCTACAAAAAACAAACAAAAAAAAGATTATCATTTCATAAAAGCAGAATGAATGAGGTTCAAATTAAAACAAAAGCACACTTGGATCACTATGCATTGAACACCTACCATGTGTCAAACAGTACATCAAGCACCAATGACAGAACAAACAAGTATACTTGATCCTGTAAGGAAACATTAAATTAAAAAGGATTTTTATGGCTAAGAGATTTCAAAGTGAGTTGGGAGGTCATTCTACAGGTTCCCCTTATGCAGGTCTCAGGAAGGATTCACTAACTGCCACAGTAAACAAAGCCTCTAACAGAAGTGCTCCTGAGGCTCTGGGATGTTCGGACACCAGAGGCAGGCACACGACCTCATGAAATCAACAGCCCCTCAACAGACCTATTTGAAAAAATATATTTCCCCAATGTAACATAGCTATCCTCATGTATAATTCCCCTACTCATGATTCTTCCAATCCTTTTATTTGAACCTGTAATTCTCAATATACTCATTAAATATATCTCTCAGATACTTAAATCTTTGGATGGTTCATATGCTGGTTGAGCCCTGAATCCTAGCAGAATCCATACTCTCCAGTTTCTATGGGCTTGGCCTGGACAGCTGACAAAATGATGATGATGGACAAGTCCCACCCCAAAACACAAGAAGTATCTACAACTGCAAGCAAAACATTTCCTTCCAGGAAGCAGATGTGGCTCAAGCGATTGAGCTCCCCCTACCACATCTGAGGTCCCAGGTTTGGTTCCCAGTACCTCCTAAAGAAGACAGTGAGCTCACGCAACAGGCAGGCACAGCAAGCTGACACAAGAGACAAGAGGAAAAACATAAAACACAACAAAGCAGGGAACAGAGATTCCCAGTGCCTTCTAAAGAGGACAAACAAGACAGCAAGCTGATGCGATGGGCAGGTGTGGCAAGCTGACACAACAAGAGACACAAAAAGAAAAACACAATGATTGCCTGAAGCAATCAGATCAGACATCATAAAAAATCCATCAAGATTGAGGAATAAACAAACATAAGGGGAGAGTGCAACCATGGACCAAAGTAGATTTCTTGATATTATAGTTATTGTCTTGTATTAATGGAAGAACCTATAATACTGATATAAAGATACTGGTTGCCAGTGGTTCAGAAGGGTGGGGGAGAGATAAACAGGTGGAACACAGGGCATTTTTAGGGCTGTGAAATTGTTTGATATGATACTGCAGTGACAAACACATGACATTATACATTTGCCAAACCATATAAAACTGTAGAGAACAAAGTGTAAACCACAATGTAAACTATAGACTTTGGTCAGTAGCAATGCCTTCAATATTGGTTCATCAACTGTAACAAATGTTACAAATAAAACCCTAAAAATAGACTCTGTACTTGAGAAGATTATGGTCTGGAAGGGAAGGGGAAATACAAATAACCCCTATAAAGTATTATAGGAAAGCTAAGAATTTATACCACTCTTCAAAGGAAGAGGTAATCAATTATCAATTCTACCATATGGAGGGGAGGAGGAAGAGATGGTGTATGGAAATACCCACAGTATTTCCACAAAGAAGGTGACCTCAGCAACAGCCTTGAAAGATAAGTATTTGCTAAGCAAGGAGCTATGGAGAGTGGCATTCCAGACAAATGCATTAACACAGAGCCCCAAACACCACCTGGGTCATAGTGAGGATTTTATAAACACTGTGGAAGGGCAGGAAGGAAGAAGAGTTATAGCAAATAGGAAAAGGATAGGTGAGTGTTGGTTGGCAAAATTAGGGAACAGAAAATTTGGACCCTTTATATTCTTTATAATTAGGGCTTTAGCCTGAAGGTCAGTCTGCTTTAGATATGGAATATGAAATCAATTTAGAGGGTCACAGACAACACTTTTGGAGATGAGAAAACACTGGAATGCATAGCATGTGGTAAGGATGTTTCATTTGATCAACTCTGTTTCAGTTTATGAATACAAAGACACAATATACATACTCTTTGCAACATAAAATCTATTTCTTAATGTGGCTCACAAACTATTTTAAAAGACATATTCCTCAGAAGAGATGACCACTTCCTCCTATATGCTTCTACTGTACCAACACAAAGGCCTACTTTACTATTCTATCACTCTTTGCAGTTAATTTTTTTTAATAATATTTTGAGGCTGATGTTCTCTAGACCATGAACTATCTAGGTAAAGGATTGCTTCTCTTTAACTTTTTTAACCAATTAATTATTATACTTTAAAACGTACTCTTTGGGAAGCGGGTGTGGCTCAGTGGATAGAGCCCCCGTTTACCATATGGGAGGCCCGGGTTCGCGTCCCGGGGCCTCCTTGTGTGGGCAGGCCGGCTCGCGCGGCGCCGTGGGCTGATGCGGCAAGACCTCACGGCGAGGGGGAGATGAGAAGACACGGAGAAGACACGCAGCGAATGGACACAGCAGCACAAGCAGCAAGGGGGGGATAAATAAAATAAAATAAATAAATCTTTTAAAAAAATTTTAAAAAATAAAATAAAACGTACTCTTTACAATCAG